>KN824369.1:48444-79571 GCA_000827415.1 Serendipita vermifera MAFF 305830
CACCACCACTGACCACTCTGCGCCCAGAGCGACCATTGGGCGCGGCCGCACTTTGCGCCGCAGGTGGCATCGCCTTGAGTTTCCGTCGACGAAAAGCATATACGCGACGCTGCTCTTCCTCGTCTGAAGACGTTGATTCGCTAGAATCATTCTCATCACCCGACTCGGAATCACTCGACGAGTTTCCCCCGCCCTCCTTTGCCTCGTCCGAACCAGACTCGGCACGGCCACGGCCTGCTGACTTCGACTGCTTGCCTGGAGGTGCAGCAGTGGGTAATGGGTGCTTGCGTGGTCGGCCCGGACCCCGTTTAACGACGACGGATGGAGCTGGATCGTGTTTTGCGGGTTTACGAGAGCGTGTTGTAACTCGCGCAGACTCTTCGTCCTCTTCGTCCGAGTTTTCGTTTTCTTCGCCGCTGTGGGTCTTGTTGGACGGAGGAGGGGTGATGAATTGTTGGTTCCCCTGGGACTTGCGTCTTTTCTTGGTGGCACTGTCAGCAGGGTCCGCGTCGTGTTCATCATCGTGGATATCCTGTTTTGGCGTACCCCCACTGGTCGAGGCATAACTATGCGTCGTCGACGGCGTAGGCAACTGGGCGACTTTGCCAGTGGCAGTAGTCGACGTCGAACCATCCTTGGAAACAAGTTTCTCCTTTGCCGCAGCGGTAGAAGTGGCAGCAGGCGCAGGTTCCGCATGCTTGTCCCGTTTTTTCTTTCCCTTGTCCTTCTTTTTATCCCGCCTCTTCTCGCGTTCACGCTCACGATCCTTTTCAGCCGTATCACTGTCATCGCTACCGTTGACGGGGAGGATGGGAGCTTTCATCAAGTCGGTCAGGTTTTCCTTTAGGTTGTCGAGCTCGGTTCGACGTCTCTTGCCCGTACCGCCGGGTTGAGCGTTCGCCGGCTGTTCTTGGGCGTTGCCGCCTTCGCCGTCTGTCTCTGACGAGTGGAGAGACCAATCGGATTCGATGATGTATCCTCCGATTCCTTTACGTTCACAGCTGGCACAGAGGCAGCGTCGATTGTTTTTCCCAACTGTATACGATGAGTAAAGATCAATAGAACTGGTTGTTGAAAAACGACTCACAGTAGTCATCGCCATAGTGTGCCGTAATCTCTTCACCGGCGGCAATGGGCCGAAGGACCTTGAAGGTAATGTATCTACCTCCCCTGAACAGTTCACAGTTGTTTTCGCAGTCGTGCTAGATAAACGAAGTCAGCTATGACTCTCCAAGTAAAGAACACGCTTACATTCACGAAACGAGCTGGTCCAAGGAACAAATGGTTTACGTTCCTCGAGTGGCTGAAGATGACGGAAAAGTCACGCCTTGCGCCTGCTCCCCGGATCTCCTTCAACTCTTCGTCCTCTTCCGCAGTCAAGTCGGCCATAGAACCTAGAGTAGGGATCGTCAGGAATATGTGGCAATGAAGCCAATAGGCTGAACAGACCTTTCAGATCCGTAATGGTCTGCCCGACCTTGAGAGGCTTGACGGCAATAACGCATAATTCCGATTTGCCCGTTTTGTGAGAATACCGAGAAGTCTGAGTGATTTCGATGGATCCACTGGGAAGATAGAGTTCGAGATAACGGGACATGTGACTGTGCACAAAGCATGTCAGCACAGCTGAAACTGCTAGCCAATAGAGTTTTCAACGTACGTCGCGAATGCATTGATTTGGTATTGAGTCTTGTTCTGAACATAACGTTGTACAGTCGGAAGTTGTAATAAGGTATCCACGGCCGCTTTCACTCGGACATAGGGTGCAGTGCTTGCACGAAGCGATAGGTTTGGGACGACATACTGTTACGCTCAAGTTGAGCCTTTGCTGGGATGCGGCGAGGTGGAAGCCAAAAACGCACCTTTTGTACAATATTAAGAATCAAATCCGGTTCCCAGGTAGGTAATCGACGAGAAGAGTCCATCTTATGGACCAACAGCGGTTCGACTTTTCCGAGACATTCCACCAACATGTGACTGGTAGAGTCAATCACCATGTCCGAGCGAATAGAATAAGCAAATAAAATACTTGAGCGCTATCAAAACATGAAAACCCACCTGACGAAATCATCGTCCCGAGCCAAATCGCGAGCGTTCATCGGTGCATTTGTGTATTTCCACTCGATGACCTTATTCTTGTGTTTCCTAGGCTGTTCTCCGTCTCTTTGCCCATGTTCATGTGAGCTCGGTCCAGCCTTGTTCGGACTGCTGCTTCCTCCATGACGACTTGAAGAGGCGTTGGAGCCTCCCTGATGTCGACTACTACTTCCAATTCCTATTTCTGGTATTCTTGATGATACAGAGGTCGCGTGAGGGTGTGGTCTCGGATGACCGCCCATAACGCTAGAACGGCTGGGTCGCCGATGAGTCGTTTTTCGCTCGTCACAAAATCGTAGAAAAATAAAAGAGAGAGAAAGAAATTCTAAATTGTTTTAAATAAATTGATTAGCGTCGTCGAAACCCGCCAACAAGGTATACTCGCCAGTTCGCTACTGCCCTTGACGCCAGCAAATCAGCGCGTCCGTCAATACGAAAGACGTGTAAATACGTCTTTCTGAGCCTTTTCTAGTATTCAAGTCGATGTTTCGTGAAATAAGAGTCGATGACCGAGGCCGCTCAAGTGTGAGAGGTCGGAAGCAACCGAAAGTTGATTGGATTAGCTAAGCAACTCTGGACGGCCTCCTGCCAGCCTCGACCACAAATAGAAAAAGGCCAAAGCCATAGTAATGTCTCTTTTATACGCACTATGAAAGACTCTACATCTCTATTTCTCCTATCTTCTCATCGTCAATGACACGATAGGTCAAAATGGAGGAGTCTTGCACTTCCTCGCACAAATACAAGAAGCTCTCCAAGTACTCTCTGTCGCTCTCGCTCATTTGGCACAGGTATTCTGGTGTAGTTATGAAGACTATTTCTTCAAGAGGATCAAAATCTGCTCCGTCCCCTGCCTCTTGGAGATGCATGTTACGTATGCGCCTTATTCGTATAGCCGCGTCGAGTCCCGCGATTGGCAAGATGTGCGAATGTAAAGCCAAGTGGTGCAGATTGGGGAAAGCTGATTCGTCTACAAAAATATCCTGGATAACGGTACCCTCCATACCATCGTCGATCTGTAAGCGTGTGATCTGAGGAGCCTTGTGTGCCAATTGCGAAAGGTAACTTTCGCTCCCTCCTTCCAAATGTACACTGGATATACTTTGCGTTCTCTCGAGGAATCGCAAGAAGTCTTCTACTTGTTGGTCTCCAAGGTAATTCATATCGATCGTGAGGCTCTTGAGGCGCGGGCATTTGGTGCTAGCCCATGGAAACAATGTACAGTAGATATTGAGCATCTCCAGGCTAGTTAAAACGCTGTCGTTGAAAGTACTCGTGGTGGGCTCGGTTACGGTGCAGCCGCTCGCCACAAAATACCGAAGATTGGGGAGTTGCGCAAGGAGTTCGAGAAGCGGAAAACCATCCACGCATACAACTTCCAACCTCTCGAGGCCTGAAGGAATTGAGTCCTTTATTGGCAGATCGAGAGGGCCGAAATATGTCCACTTTATGAAGAGTTCGCGAACGCGCTTGAAATTCGAAATAAGATGAGTCATACCCACGCCCTCTTGCGGATGCGCAGATACACTGAGGATGAGAGAGTCGATCGTCGTGAATATAAATGGTGGGAAACGGTCCAGGTATGAATAAGAGCTAGCCGTATCTATATGGATTTCAAGCGTGGAAAAGTGCGAAAATTGGACGGTGGAGGCTCCGAGGAGTTGGTAAGCACGCACTAGGCCAGCGGCACTATGATTTCCAAACTGAAACTCAAGGGTTAACGAGATAGGAACGCTCTTAGCGCGGGAGAGAAAGGCCTTCAAAGGTTCATTGCTGAAGGGACCACTTGCTCTGATAGTAAAGTTCATGTGACTCCAAATGCGAGGCGTGGAAACCGCAACGCTTCTCCACCGGCTGCACACATGAGACAGCCAGACAGCCACCCATTGCCGCTTGTCTTCAGCCATTTCTATCTCATTTTGCACGGCGTGCTCAAAGATTAACCTCAGAATATCATCGGGAGCACGGCGGATAGGATGAAGGAGCCCCTTGAGAGTATCCAGATCTTTTTCGAGCAGTGAAGCAGCCTTGTCGAGGGATCCTGTTGCTTCTTCCGACATCTTCAACTCGATGCGAAGGCACTTGAGAATTAATGATTGTTCTTGGTAGCGATGACGGATTTCAGAGGTGGCTACACGCAAACGACGAGCGCTAGCGGTGATATCGTCAAGTCTTTCTTGCTTTTCGAGTGCCAATGCATGAAGTTTCGCAATTTCATGTTGCAAAGGTATGCGATTACTGGCCTCGTTGTGATTCCCCGGTAGCTTACTACAAAACAACGTTAAAAAATATTAAGCATGGCGAAGGCTTGCACACCTCATCTCGCAGTTTGGATAATAATTGGGAAATTAAAGATGAGTGTGTTTATTTGAGCCGTATGCACCAAGAGCTATCAGTATAGCGGAGTTGGGATTTGAGAGACGCACTACCTGCCACTCAGATGTTGGATTAACTAAGCACGACGTCCTCCCCACCAGCGTCGACCGTGAGTAAAACAAGTCCAAAGGAATCACTGTAGTATAGTGGGTCTTTTATACGCACAACAAAAGCTCTATGAAAGGCTTTTACATCTCCATGTATGGTATCTCCTCATCACCAATGACATGATAAAACAGGATGGAGGGGACTTTCACATTCTCGGACAGATAGAAAAACCTCTCCAAATACTCCTTGCTTCTCTCGTTGAAAAGGCTCATGTCCTGTACCTCAATTCCGACGGCGATCGTCTTGAGGTAACCAAAGACTGGCTTGTTCTCCTCTCCAAGAAGCTTCCTGCGCATGCGCCTTAGTCGGATAGCCGTGTTAACCGCGGAGATCGGTAAGTGCTCTTGGTGCAAGAGTTGAAGGAACGTCAGTCTGTCCAAGTTAGGAAGGATTGACTCGTCGACAATGGCATCCCGAATAACAGTGCCATCAACGACATTGGCAATCTGCAGTATTTTTATCTGAGGGGTCTTGCGGACTAGTTGAGAAAGCTGGGCAGAGCTCCCACCCACGAAGGTGACACCAGAAATAGTTTGCGTTCTCTCCAAGAACTGCCACAGATCGTTGGCCTCTGACTCTTGGACCTCCTTCATATCCAGCACAAGTCCGGTGAGACGAGGGCACTGAACGTTGGCCCATGGAAAAGATGTACCATGGAAATCGAGTATTTCTAAGCTAGGCAAAACACTGTTGTTGAAAGCATCTGTGGTGGGCTCGATTACAGTGCAGTCGCTCGCCACAAAATACCGAAGATTGGGGAGTTGCGTAAGAAATTCGAGAAGCGGAAACTCGCGTACGCATGTAACCTCCAAATCCTCGAGGCTAGAAGCAATCGAGTCCTCTATTGGCACGTTGAGAGGGCCGAAAGATGTGGATCTTATAAAGAGTTCGCGAACGTGCTTAAACTTGGAAATAAGATGAGCCATACCCACGCCCTCCTGCTGATATGTAGTTGCACTGAGGGTAAGAGAGTCTATCTCCGCGAATGGAAATGGAGGGAAACGGTCCAGGTAAGAATAAGAGCTACCCGTATCTATCTTGATTTCAAGCAGGGAAAAGCGTGAAGATTGGAGGAAGGATGGTACGAAGAGCTCGTAAGCATGTAGTAGGCTAGCGACGTCATGATTTGTAAACTGAAACTTGAGGATCAACGAGATAGGAACGCTTGCAGCACGGTGGAGAAAGGTCTTCAAAGGTTCATTGCTGAAAGAACCACTTGATCTAATAGTAAAGCTCATGTGACTCCAAATGCGAGGCGTGGAAACAGCGACGCTTCTCCAGCGGCTGCACACATGAGACAACCAGACAGCCACCCATTGCTGCTTGCCTTTAGCCCTGTCTATCTCGTTTTGTACAGAATGCTCAAATATTAATCTCAAAACATCATCGGGAGCACGGCGAATAGGATGAAGGAGCCCCTTGAGAGTATCCAGATCTTTCTCGAGCAGTGAAGCGGCCTTGTCGAGAGACCCCGTTGCTTCTTCCGACATTTTCAATTCTTTACGAAGGCATTCAAGAATTAAAGATTGTTCTTGGTAGCGATGACGGATTTCGGATGTGGCTACACGCAAATGACGAGCGCTAGCGGTGATATCGTCAAGTCTTCGTTGCTTTTCGAGTGCTAATGCATGAAGTTTCGCGATTTCATGCTGCCAAGGTATGCGATTACTGGCCGCGTTGGGGTTGCACAGTAGTTCACTACCAACAATGTTGACAAATATTGAGCATGGCGAAGGCTGGCACACACCTCATCTCGTATTTTGGATAATAATTAGGAAATAAAAGGTGATCCCAGTTATTTGAGCCTCAGGTGGCACCAAGAGCTAATGAAGGTAGGAATTAGGCGACACACTACCTGCCACTCAGGTTATCAATGAGGCTATGTGTGTGGTATTATTATCTTGCTTTTAATCGAGATGAATGAACCCAGCGACTCTGTATGTACATCGTTATCTTATCTTTTCATCGACTTCTATTATGCATATCAAGAAGAAACACAGTGAACGACCTTTGAATGCATTCCTATTTCACATCTTCGTCTTCGATGCAATAGTAAATCCACAAGAGAGGGTCTTCACAATAGGCACCATAATCAAGAAACTTCTCCAAGTACTCCTTGTTCTCTTTGTCTAAGAGGCTTACGTCTTGCGGGCTAATTTCGACCAGGATCTCCTCGAGAAGATTAAAGACTGGTCCAGTATTTGCTCCTTGAAGATAGTTTTTGCGCATACGCCTGATTCGTATAGCCTCGTTAAGCCCCGCAATTGGCAAACGACGTGAAACCCCGGAGAACGTCAACTCGTGCAAGTGAGGGAGGATTAATTCGTCGACAAAGGTGTCTCGGATAATGGTACCACCCCTGTCATCCTCAATTTCCAAACGTGTTATCTGAGGCGCCCTGCGTACCAATTGAGAAAGCTGAATGTGGTTCCCCTTTTCAAAGGTGAGATCACGAATGGTTTTCGACCTTTCCAGGAATTCGCTCATCTCTTCTGTTTCTGTTTCCAGAACATTTGCCATACTGATTATGAACTTTGTGAGACGAGGGCACTGAACGTTAGCCCATGGAAAAGAGGTACCGTGGATATTGAGGATTTCCAAACTAGGCAAAACGCTGTCGTTGAAAGCATCTGTGGTGGGCTCGGTTATAGTGCAGGATTTAGCCATAAAATACCGAAGGTTGGGCAATTGCGTAAGCAATTCGAGAAGCGGAAGCCTTTTTACGCGTATAGCCACCAACTCCTCGAGGTTGGGAGCAGTTGAGTGCTTAAGTGGCACACTAAGAGAGCCGAAGGTCGAGTCTTTTATCAGGAGTTTACGAACACGTTTGAACCTGGAAACAAGACAGGCCATACCCATGCTCTCTTGCCCATATGCCGGTACACTGAGGGTGAGAGTGTCGATCTCCTCGACCGGAAATTGAGGGAAACGATCGAGGAACGAATAAGAGCTGGCGGGATCTATCTTGATTTCAAGCATGGATATGCGCGAAGGTTGGAGGATGTTGGGGTCAAAGAGTTCGTAAACGCGCTGTAGGCTGGCGGCACTGACATAATTCGAAACGGAAAACTTGAGCTTCACCGAAATAGGAACGCTCTTAGCGCGGGCGAGAAAGGTGCTAAGAGCTCCACTATTAAAGAAGCCGCTTGGTTTGATAGCAAAGCTCATGTGGCTCCAAATGCGAGGCGTGGAAACTGCAATGCTTCTCCAGCGACGGCAGACGTGGGACAACCAAACAGCTACCCATTGCCGCTTGTCTTCAGCCACTTGTACCTCGCTTTGCACCACATCCTCAAATATCAGTCTCAAAACATCATCCGGAGTGCGGCGAATGGGATGGAGTAGGCCGCTGATTGCAGCCAAGTCTTTCTCGAGTAATAGAGTGGCTTTTTCGAGGGATCCAGTCGCTTCATCTGACATCTTCAGCTCGGATTGAAGTTCTTCAAGAATCTTTGACTGCTCTTGATAGCGATGGCGGACCTCAGAGGCGGCTATCTGCAAAAGACGAGTACTCGCGGCGACATTGGCAAGCCTTTCCTGCTTTTCTAATGCCAATGCACGGAGACTTGCAATTTCGTGCTGTGAAGGTACGCGATTACTGGTTCTATCGCGGTTGCCCAGCGATTCGCTACCATGCGCCAACGTCGTTGAGAAATAGTCAACAGATGATGGTGGTTGACACTGACCTCATCACGGGATTTGAACAAGAAGTAGGAAGATAGTATGATAGTAGCTTTTGAATCGTCTGTGTCACCAAGAGCCAATGAAGATAGGAATTAGGCGACACACTACCTGCCACTCAGGTTATCAATGTGATATTTTCATCTATCTTCCAATGAAAATAGCACCACAGCTTTTTATGTACATATTTATTCTATGGTCCCGTCACTAATAACGAGATAAGACCAGACAGAAGGGTCTGTCCCTTCCTCGTATAGATCAAAAAAGTTCTTTAAGTAACCCTTGTTCCTCTCGTCAAACGAGTGCACATCTTGCGAGTTAATTTCCACTACAATCTCCTGGAGATGACCAAAATCTGGTCCATCTTCTGTCTCTTGAAGAAGAATTTTGCGCATGCGCCTGATTCGGATAGCCGCGTTAAGTCCAGCGATAGGCAACCGGTCCCAAGACACGAAGAACGTCAAGCGCTGTAAATCGGGGAGAATCGATTCGTCAAGAAAAGCGTCTCGGATAACGGCCCCATCTTCATCGTCTGTGATCCGTAGGCGTCTGATCTGAGAGGCTCTGCGGGCTAATTGATAAAACCGAGCGGAGCTCCCTTGTTCTATGCTGAGACTGGAAAGGCTTTGTGTTCTCTCTATGAATGATCCCCAATTTTCTAACTCTTGCTCTCCTGCCTCGAATATGCTGATTATGAGTGTCGTGAGACGAGGACATTGAACTCTAGCCCATGGGAATACTGTTAGAGAAACCTCAAGTGTTTCTAGCCTAGGTAAAATCCCGTCGCTGAGATCATCTGTTGGAAACTCGGCTATATCGCTTCCACACGCCAAACACCGCCGAAGGTTGGGCAGTTGCGTTAGTAGTTGAAGAGGGATGTCGTTCACATATAAAAGCTCCAATTCCACGAGTCTGAAAGCAAACATTTCCTCCAGTGGCGCATCAAACGAGCCAAAACTTGCTTCTTGTATCCGCAGTTTGTGCACAGGCGGGAACTTGGAGACAAGAGACGCCATACTGATCTCTTCTTCGTCTTTTGAAGATACACTGAGAGTAAGAGTGTCAATCGCTATGACCGGGAACTGGGGGAAATGATTGAGGAAAGAAGCATCGCATTGAGCGTCTATCTCGATTTCAAGCATAGATAGACGGGGGAGGAAGAGGAATCCAGAGAACTGGAGAGTGTGAATAGCCAGTTGGTTGACGGCAGTCGCGTAATCTGGAAAGTTGAATTTGAGCTTCAAGAAAATAGGAGCGTTCTTCGCACGGCGGATATACGTCTTCAGGGCTGTTTTATTTATCAAACCATTCGGTTTGATAGTGAAGCTCATGTGGCTCCAAATGCGAGGCATGGAGACCGCGACGCCTCTCCAACGCCGGCAGACATGAGATAGCCAGATAGCCATCCACTGCTGCTTCTCATGATAAGATTTGCTTCCTACTTGCATGGTCTCCTCGAATATTTGTCTCAGAATATCGTCTGGAGCGCGACGGATGGGGTGGAGTAGCCCTTTGATTACATCCAAATCTTTTCGGAGCATTGAGGCAACTTTGTCGAGGGACCCAACAGCCTCTTCTGACGTCTTTAGCTCAGAGCGAAGCTCTTCAAGAATGAATAACTGCTCTTGATAGCGATGGCGAATTTCGGAGGTGGCTGAATGTAAACGACGAGAACTTGCAGTGATATTGTCAAGAGTTTCTTGCTTTTCTAGTGCCAGTGCATGAAGCTTCGCCATTTCATGGTGCAATGGTACGCGGTTACTAATCGCATTGGGTACGGCCGGGTTTTTGCAGTGATTCGCTGCAAATACCGTTGAGACATGTTCCGTCTGGCGACGACCGACACTAACCTCATCACGGAGCTTGAACAAGAGGAAAGAATAAAATATTAATAGAGCCTTTTGAGTCCTCTGCGTCACCAAGAACCAACGGAGTCGGGATTTGAGGGACGCACTACCTGCCACTCAGGTCACCGAATGTAATCTTTTGATCAGACTTCCAATCCAAATGCATGAACGCGGTGCCTTTACACGTATATATCTATTCTATTGTTTCATCGCCGATGACACGAAAAGACAAATTAGAGGGGTCACTCCCTTCCTCGCACAAATAAAAATACTTTTCCAAATACTCCTTGCTCTTCTCTTCAAATACGTGTAGCAGCCTGATTTCGACAATAATGTTCTGGAGAGGACCACAGGCTTGCCCGTTCCCTGTCTTTTGAACATGGTTTTTGCGCATGCGTCTGATTCGGATGGCCGTGTTAAGCCCGACGATTGGCAAGTGATGCCGAATCACGTAGAACGTCAATTGTTGCAAGTTGGGGAGGACCGACTCGTCAACAAAAGCATCCCGGATTACGCTGCCATCTCTATCATCCTCGATTCGTAAATGTGTGATTTGAGGGACTTTGTGTGCCAATTGAGAAAACCGAGAGAGTCTGTTGCCTCTTACGGTGAGGCTGGAAAGACTTCGTGTTTTCTCTAGGAATAGTCCCAGGCTTTCAGCTTCCCATTCTATGGCCTCGTCTAGGTCGATGTCGAGTGCCATGAGACGAGGACATTGAACGCTAGCCCATAGGAACACTGATTGAGAAATCCGGAATGTTTCTAAGCTAGGTAAAAGGCCGTCATTGGGATTATTTGTATCAAGCTCAGCCATGACGCATTCGCCCGCCACAAAATGTCGAAGGTTGGGCAGTTGTGTCAGCAGCTCAAGAGGGAAGTTGGTCACCACTGAAACCTCCAACGTTTCGATCCCGGATGCAGTGTTACGGCTTATTGGTGCGCTCATCGGCCCAAAAATCATGCTCTTTAGCAGGAGTTTGCGAACGTGGTGAAACTTGGAAAGAAGAGAGGCGATACATATTTCAACCTGGTCAAATGGAACACTGAGAACGAGGGTGTCGATCTTCGCGATTGATGAATGAGGGAAACGATCCAGGAATTCCGTATCGCAATTGGCGTCTATCTCGACTTCAAGCATGGATATGTGATCAAGCCAGAGGGACTCGGGGAAGTGCAATTCGCGAGTAGCCGGTTGGTTTGCGGCACTTGTGTGATCTGGAAAGCGCAAGTTGAGCTTCAACGAAATAGGAACGTTCCTAGCGCGGAGGAGAAGTGTCCTTATAGCTAGATTGTCCAAGAAACCATTCGGTTTGATAGCAAAGCTTATGAAGTTCCAAAAGCGAGGCATGGAAAGTACAATGCTTCTCCAGCGCCGGCAAACGTGTGAAAGCCAAATAGCGATGCGTTGCTGCCTGTATTTATCTGCTCGTATCTGAGTTTGCACAGTATTTTCGAATATCTGTATCAGAATATCATCTGGAACACGGCGAATAGGATTGAGTAGCCCTTTGATTGTATCCAATTCTTCTTGGAGCAGTGAGGTGACTTTGTTGAGAGATCCAGTCGCCTCCTCTGACGACTTCAGCTCGTAGCGAAGCTCCTCAAGAATTAGGGCCTGTTCTTGATAACGATGGCGGATTTCGGCGGTGGCTTTCTCGAAAACGCGGGCACTGGTGGTGAGATTTTCGAGCCTTTCTTGCTTTTCCAGCGCCAATGCACGAAGTTTTCCGATTTCATGGTGCAACGGTACACGATTACTGATTGTATTACGACTTCCTAGTGATTCGTTGCCAATATGTTGAGAAATATTTAGCGATGGCAGGTGCTTACCTCATTACTGAGTTAGGATAAGAGGTAAAGAAGAAAACGATTGGAGTCTTTTTAGTCGTCTGCGTCACCAAAAAATAATGGAGTTTGGCTTTCAGAAATCGACTACCTGCCACCAAGTTATCAACGTAATCTCTTTTCATCTGACTTTCGATCTAAATGCATGAAAACAGCGCAAGGCATAGTATTCAGACACCATACAAGCTTATCATAGAAGGCTATCACCAACGCGCTTCTCCCAGTACTAGGCCTACTTGTGTTTTCCAGCACGCAGTTTACGGACATAGAACTGGAGAAGATGCGTTAATAACGGCAATTCACGGATACCGAGAGAAGAAACGTACCTCCAACTCTTTGCCTTCAAGAATGTATCCGTCCGCACGGCCGCACTGACCCGGTCGGCTCGAGATGACGGCGTACAGCCGACCAGCACCAAACTGGGTCTCGAGGAGAGGGTCAAGCTTGCCATCCTTCTTCCTCTCGTCGTACTTTCGGCACAAGTGCTTCGACTTGGGCTTCTCCTCTGCCGGAGCAGCCGCACCTTCTTCACCCGCAGCAGCAGCAGCTTGGGCGGCGGCACGAGCAGCGGTTTTTTTAGAGACGGGTTGGGCGTACTGTCGGTGCGCGGTTAGTAAAGAAGCTGGAGAACCGGAATCGCGACTACTCACGTGAGATTCATACCATTGCCTGAATGGGGTGGCGTCGACCTGTACGACGGCGCTCTTGACGAGGGTGTTGGTACGGACGAGTTCGTTGTTCGAGGCGTTGTACACGACGGAGATGATACGGGTCTTGCAGGTGACGGATTCCGATCCCCATGCGTAGTTGCCTGATACACGTGAGAGTCTGAATACGGATCTTGTAATAGTGATCACTAACCTCCATCCAATCTTAACGCCCTAAACTTTTCATTTCCACCCCGGGTACGAACGGTATGGATTCGCTTCGCACCGAGCTTGGTGTTGGCGGCCTGACGACCGAGCTCAAACTTTCTTTTCTTGCGATAGTGGGGACGATGACCACCTGTCGCACGGCGTTTATGACTTGAAGAGCGGGAGATACCTGGAGAGCAAAACCAGACGATTTCGGCAATTTTGATAAAGAAAGATCAGAGCACGATATAGAGTCATAAAAACAACAGTTTGAGCGTAAATTTGAGTGGTTTTGATGTCACGTTCAGATATAGTCGGCCGGTCCATGTTGGCGTGGTTTCGCAAAGACGGCGTCGATGAACAACGAGAAATTCATTAGAAATTCCAGGAGTCGATAAGAATGACATAAAGAGCGGAATATCGTCAGCGGTCGTTCTGGATGGCACGTAGCGGTGGCGAAAGGACGCACCCATAATGAAACAGTCAAGAAATGTGAAAACTACTCCTCAACCAGGGATTAAAGGAGTATTAGCCAGAAGACTAAAGGCTCAAAGTCGTCGGCTACGGGCAAAAGGGTAATGTCGAGAGATTCGAAAAACGCAGTCACAAACCAAAGCCAAATAGAGCAAGGTTTCGGAGTTTCGGAGTTTGTATACAGAGAGGGGCCACTCAATAAAAGCACAAAAGTATACATTATTTCGTTATAAATGATGCATAGATGATAATATAGCTATGGCGATGGGCAAGAGGCTAACCCATCCTATCAATGTCCTGCTAGCTCCAGAGACGAAGGAAGGGCCCAACGCAGGATCGAGCAAAGTCTGAGCAAAGTTATACGGAAGGTTGGGCTCCGGAGATGTGCTATCTGTCGGCTCGGGTGGATAGCTTGTCGTGGCGGCGCCGTCTTCCGCGGGCTCTATTTACAAGGGCAACATAGAGAAAGTGCACTTCTCAGCTTCAATCCATTCTCTGAGTTACTGAAATCTATCCGAGTAGCGTAATAGCTGCCGAAAGGGCCATTAAAAAGACCACTAAGGATACCGAGGATTTTGGCCCAGCCCCAGAGAACGCTTCCCCTGTAGGACGAGGAAAAAGAGGCCACTGCCGCGTTACAAATAAGCCATTTTCTCTCGGCACGTCACTCGGCATGGGGTCAGAAAATCTTGTCGTGGTCACGTCATTGGACGCTGGTAGTACTTGAAAGTTCATGCGAGGGGTATTCAACGTTTCAGCTGCCAGGAGAAAAGACACGAACCAGAGTTAGTTGAATGCCTTGCCGACCTCCCAAGAAATGAACGAAACTCACTAATGAACGGACTGCTGATACATACCATCTCTTTGTTCGCCGTCGTGTTTGTATAAGTGCGGTATCTATGATCGGTCGAGTAATACAGGTTCACCGTAAACGAGTAGCCCCAGCCGACTCCCGAAGTATCCGGCCAGTGCCGAGTGGA
This sequence comes from Serendipita vermifera MAFF 305830, assembly GCA_000827415.1. Classification (NCBI taxonomy): domain Eukaryota; kingdom Fungi; phylum Basidiomycota; class Agaricomycetes; order Sebacinales; family Serendipitaceae; genus Serendipita; species Serendipita vermifera. The sequence continues at coordinate 62,707 of KN824369.1, forward strand.
AAGCCTGGTCGTGCCCTCATGTGAGTATACATCGCGGATCACGCAGGTTTCGTTCACATTGGGGTCTATCCATCCGTTCGGCGCGTTCGGTGGCATACTTTCAGTAAAGACATTGTTGTATCGGAGCCCGGTTTGAGACGTTCCATTAGGTGCGTAGAATGTCTCGTATAAATCAAAGAATACACCATGCGGAAAGGTGACCTGAACACTCGACGGTTCGCCTATTGAATGGTAAGTCTTTGACAACCCGGAACTTGGAAAAGCGCGCTGACCTAACGTAATTGTTTCGCGATATTTAAGCTCCAGAAAGCCATCTATTGGATTTGAAGCTTGAATTATTAAAGTAACCCAGGCAAGAATAAGGACATTGAGCCATTGGTTTCCCATAGCTGATGGGAGTTGGCACACGGGTCGAAAAAAGGATCTACAACGGTCGACCTTTAAGGTGTCCACGCTTTGGTTGTTTTTCCGTGTCTTTAGGGTATTTCAATAACTTTGACGTGCTCCTCGGAGATATACTCATTAAGTCCTCGCTAAGAGATGAAATCGGCACATAGTCGGTAAGTGCAGTGCAATTTTCCTATTCATTCTCACCGGGCCAAGCCAAATCATAGATCCGGAGTGTGTAGATACCTTATTCCGCGCTTGGCGTCTGCGTCAACTGTCGTGAAAGGTGACATTGCCCACGGAATCTGGGGAGTTAACCCTATCAGGGCAACCTAGATTCAATGCCTACTGTGGCATAGCCTCGTATGTTGTTCAGTGTCTTGGTTTCATGTCTACTAGCTTAGTTACTCAGGACACTCCTCGCGAATCGTGTCTGGTGAAGGCTCTTAAGACGCTCCTCATGGACAACGATGCCGATAACATTTCATTAATTCACCTCTATACTATAATAGTATATTCTACTAGCGAGAATGCCGTTAAAATAGCTGTCAAAATGACCACCCAAGACATCGAGAACCTTTGCGCAGCCCCCATGACAATGATCGCCTGCCCTGCAGGAGAGGGAGAAAGTTGCCATTTCCCCGTCACAAACGCACCATCCCCCTCTCCTGTACCAACTGCTATTGGATGTACCTCAATCGCTTGGAGATGGGTCTTCAACGTCTCGACTGTGAGTCCAAAAGTACCGCGATAAGTGAAACGCCTTGAAGCTGCTCGTGGCAGGGATACGAAAAAGGACTTACCGATAATTGGTTTCTCGGCACATACCACTATCGCGTTCAACGACGTATTCTTAATGTAGCTATACTCGTATCCGGTCGAATAGTAGAGATTTAGCGTAAATGAGTAGCCCCAGCCTATTCCTGTAGAATCTGGGAGATGCGAATTGATGACGGGTTCCGTGGACCAAGTGAGCGGGTCATTGCGCGGTACGCATGTCCTGTTTGCGTTGGGATCTATCCATCCGTTGGGATTATCCGCTGGCATTCTTCCATCAAAGACGTTAGTCGCTTTTAGGGAGGTAGTCGAAGTCCCATTAGGTGCGTAAAATGTCTCGTATAGAGAAAAGAGTACGTTATTGGGCAAGGTTACAGTGGCACTAGATCTTTCGCCTATTGAGCGCATGAGTCACGTTTGTTGCGTGTGTTACGTCGATACACAAACCTAATATGGGCCTAGGATTGTACTTCACCTCTAAGAAGTCTTGTACGGCCGCACTTTGGACGCATAGAGCGGCGCAGGCGAAAACGAGAATGTTGAACCAATGACTTCTCATCATATGGAGACCATCATAGGTGACCTCGTTCAACCTTTTTAAAGGAATTGAGATTCTCACGGCTTCGCCGTCTCTTGATTCAAGTGTCAACAGTTTCGCCCGGAGATAACGACTGCCAAGTCCGTCTGTCGCGATGATCCCGGTTTGTAATTAGAATTGCTGTACTACGTATATGAGCGTAAGGTTCACTCAGAACGTCTGGGTCTCCGCAACTGAAGGCCGGAGAAGAGACCACCACTTCTTCTGGGCGGAATCCATGTATCAAGCGAGGTTTTTCGACGCTACTTCTTTGGTGTGTGCGATTTAGATGGTGTTGGGTAGTTTCGGGAGCAAGGCGTTAGACATGGCGGGGTACAAGATTCGAGGCAAGTTCCATGTGGGAAACACCCATTCGACTTGAATGTTCCTCAGCTCCTGTAATTTATGTCAGATGATGGCTCATTATGGTCAATAGTATGGATAAACTCTTATGAATACAGCTTCTAGAGTACCTTGCCAGCTGAACTGTCGCTAAAATGGCCGTCAAAATAACCGCCCAAGATGTCGAGAATCTTTGCCCAGCTCCAGTGAATGCCTGACCTACAGCGGAGGGGAAAAGTGGCCATTTCTCCGTCACAAAGGTACCGGTCTCCTCACCCGCATCAACAGTCATCGTCGCAGGGAAACTGGTCGTGGTCACGCCATCCGCTGCTGCCTGTACTTCAATCGCCTTGCGACTAGTATTCAACGTCTCGACTGAAATTACATCAGTCTCGAGGGTAAGTGAAGCGCGTAAAAGCTGGCGGTCTCTGACAAGGCACTCACCAACGAATGGTTTCTCGATGCACACTACAAGCTCGTTGTTCGTCGCATTCATGTAGTAGTGGTATTGGTATCCGGTCGAGTAATAGAGATTCAGCGTAAACGAGTAGCCCCAACCCATCCCCCATGAATCTGGATAACGGGAACGGGAGATGGTGCTAGTAGACCCAGCGAGCCATGAGCTGCGCTGTACACATGTTTCGTTCACGCTGGGATCTATCCACCCGTTAGAGGCATTCGCTGGCATTATCCCATCAAAGACGTTGGTCGTTTGCAGGGAGGTAGTAGATGTCCCATTGGGTGCGTAAAATGTCTCGTATAGCGAAAAGAAAACATTATGAGGCATGGTGACCTTGGCAGTAGACCGTTCGCCTATCAAATAAACGGATGAGTGATGATCATTGAAGACGCTGCGCGGATGTACAGACCTAAGATGAGCTTAGGATTGTACTTCACCTCTAGGAAGTCTTGTACGGCTGTGCTTTGGACGCATAGGGCAGCCCAGGCGAAAATGAGGACGTTGAACCACTGGCTTCTCATTATTGGTGGGGGAGTCCAATGAGCCAAGGTATATGGGATCCAGACACTATAAAGAGATTGTGATTCTCTTGCCGCGTGTCTCTTGATTCAAAGTATCCGAAGCTTCGGTATCTTCACACGAAGAGAACGACCGCCATGCCCCTATGTTGATACATGTTTATAGTTAATAAATGTGACACAGCATATACCAGCATGAGGTGCCACCGGAACGTCTATCCTTCGGAACTGAAAGCCAGAAGGAAGTACACGGCTTCGCAAAAAGTGACACTGGTTTAGATGGAGATTTTGTCCCTGTAAGACTATAATCCCTCGATATATGCAATTTAGATAATATTTAGAATTTCCGGGAGCAAGGCCTTGGACATGACGGGGCCCAAGAATCAAGGTTCAATTTTGGAAGTGACCCACCCTAAAATCGCGAGTGGCACTCCGTCATTCCTCAATAAAAACGACCAATAATATATCAAAAAGTAGTAACGATGTCTACGCATCATCATCGGTCGACTCTCAAGCAGGTAGCCGTCGTCCCTGTTGTCCTTTTGAACCCAGTCTTGACCGGCATCCCTTTAGCAAAACAAGCCATTCAAGTCCAAACACGCCTCGAAATCATCGATCAAGGAAAAAGCAAAGGGTCGCGTTCCAATCAGCGTCAAGCGGTCTGATCCTCGGGTCCCCCCTCTCCCAAACACCGCACAAGCAAAACAGAACCGACGTAATCAGGCAAAACAGGTCCAAAAGGCCAAGAGACAGAGTTTAATCGAAGCTACGAGGATTTTTAGTGGTGTAGATGGTGCACCGCGGATCGTGGTGATTGTCCCGTTGTCCGAGGATGTCAGTGCCCGGGATGTGGTTTTGAAGCTCGCAAAGTGCATAGACGAAGAGCACTCTGAAGAAGCCGAGAAGGAAATTCCAGAAGAAGGAATCTGGCGAATTAGGTATGTGAAGATCTGGTATGTCAACGTTTGACTGACTAGGGTTTCATAGGGCCGAACGATTCAGGTCCAGTCTTCAGTTTATTATCCTTCCATATGGGAAACTGGTGCAGACCTTGGATGCGGCCAAGGTCGCCGACTATACGATCCTCTGTCTTTCTACGGAAACAGAGGTCGATTCGCAAGGAGACACATTACTACGATGTCTCCAGGCCCAGGGATTTCCGCAAACAATAGCGGTGGTCTCCCAGGTAGGATACTGGCTCCTCTTCAAATATCAAGCCTTACCTCTTTCGCTTTAGCCCCAGTCAACGGAACCCAAAAAGCCAAACCAGAAGACCCATCAAAATACCCTCAAGTCCCTCTTATCCTTTACCCAATACTTTGTCCCATCCCTCGCCCGTGTCTTTGACCTCACCTCCACCGCCGACGCATCCACGGCTCTCCGATCACTTGGCGAAGGAAAGCCGACCGACGTCAAATGGCGTACCGGAAGACCATACCTTCTATCAGAGGATGTCGCCTTCACCCCATCGGAATCTGGTGCCGGGGACATGGAAGGCGCAGATGCCACTAAGACAGGAACACTAAAAGTCACCGGAGTGGTTCGCGGTGCGCCTTTCTCCGCCGACAGACTGGTGTATCTCCCTGGCTGGGGTGACTTCTCCATCCACCGTATCGTCGCCGCTCCACGACGGCCCAGGGGACCCCAAGGCGACGGGACCATGGACGTCGAGGACAAGGTGCTCAGTGAGCCTGGGCCAGAAGCTGATGATCTGGTGGATGTCAACGAGGTGGATGATATGGCCAACGAACAAACTTGGCCGACCGAGGAAGAGATGAACGGAAAGGAGGCGAGCGTTATGGATGATAGTATACCGGATGCAACTGTGGGCACCACACCCAAAACCGTGAAGAGGGTCCCGAAAGGGACCAGCGCGTATCAGGCCGCTTGGTTGTTGGAAGATGAAGAGGTCGATAGCGAGGACGACGAGAGTGACGAGGATCCAGAGGACGAGGACGAGGACGAGGAAGGAAAGGCGGTGAAGAAGGGCCTCACGCTGTTCGAGAACATGTCCGTCGACGGTGGTGATACGAACAAGGATGTCGACGTGGACGAGAAGGAAGAGTACGAAGACGTTGTGGAGGAAGAGCAAAGCAGCAAGGCTGTGGCGTTCGAAGATATGGATATGGATGAAGAAAAGCGACAGTGAGTTTCTTGCATTCAAACTACCCGGCACTATGATTAATCATATACGGCGACTTCCATAGACTTGATTCATGGCGTGCTCGCCAAAAAGAGCATTCCACACACCTCGCTTTTCCGGACGAAATAGATACGCCGATGGATATCCCAGCAAGTCAACGGTTCGCACGCTATCGTGGGCTTCGATCCTTCCGAACCAGCCCATGGGACCCGGATGAGAATCTGCCGAGAGACTATGCCAAAATATTCAGGGTCGGCGAGAAGGAATGGGATAGCGTCGGAAGGAGGCTGATGGATGGCGGCAGTGATGGCATCGAGGTACGGCGCTCCGGCCTTCATGAATTCAGTCTTGGCAGGCACTAACTTGAACTACTAGCCTGGCACGCGAGTTACAGTGGAGATATCCAACGTTCCTGAAGCAGCCTTCAAGAGCTGGTCATCAAAGAACCCATTCACGATTTTCGGATTGCATCGACATGAACACAAGCAAACTGTCGTAAACTTTACGCTCCAGCGTAATTCGGAATATACGGAACCAATCCGATCAAAGGTGATAGTGGCACGCCATCTTTGGAGTTCAGCCATCTGATTTCCTGCCCCATTCAGGACCGGCTGATCTTATGCGTTGGTCCCCGACGGATCGTGGTTAATCCTCTCTTTAGCCAGCATTTACGCGGAGGAGCCAAAAGCGCGAACAACGTTCACAAGTTTGAACGTTTCCTACGTGAAGGCGTTACCTCCGTTGGTACAATCTATGGACCAATGACCTTTGGGAGGTTACCTATCACACTACTCAAAGAAGCTGAAGACGGGAATTGTAAGTGCCACATTTGCTTTACCACCCATGTGGTGACGTTAGCTGACGCGTGTCCCCGAAATCAAGCGCTCATTCTAGTTGCCACTGGCACCCTTCTCCCGCCCTCGACGACCCGGATCATCTCAAAGCGCATCATTCTCACAGGTCACCCGATCAAGATTCATAAGCGCACGGTTACGATCCGATACATGTTCTTCAACCCTCAGGATGTGGCCTACTTCAAGCCGGTACAATTACATACCAAATATGGCAAAGTCGGCCACATCCAGGAGAGCCTTGGTACGCACGGGTACTTCAAGGCGCACTTCGATGGGCCAGTGAGCCAGATGGATACCGTATGTTTGGCACTGTACAAGCGAGTGTGGCCGAGGTGGAGCAGTGAATGGAAGGGGAATGGAGAAGCTGGTGTGCACGACGAGCGTATGGAGATGGAGTAGGTCACATTGGTAGCTCGATGTATTTCTGCTCCATTGTACTATTTCTGCTCTATCATGTGATTTATACCAGAACATGATCAAGGTTTAGATTATTCTCTGTGCGCAGCCAGCGACGAAAAGGCGGAGTCAGATTGTGATTCCAGTTGTACCTGATCTCGCCATGGATTCAAACGGACCGCACGTTTCTCCGAACAAGACTTTTGAGGCCTTCACGTGAATCATATCAATAGCTACTTTTCGTATTCTTCCTTCGGGAGCCCCCGGCATCCTCCATCGGTGCCGTGAGTTCTCTACGAGAATTCGAGACACCTGTCCAAGCACCCTAACCAGGACGTATCGGCTTGTGTCCTTGGGCTAGTGCTTTATTTCCGTAGTTTCGGCACCGTTACCCCGCACTCGGCATTGGCTGGGCTATTGGACTGGCTACTCAGGGACATCCCCGCAAGAACAACAGGAAGTTTCTTTGATCCCTGGAATCGGCTCCTATAGGTTGCCTTGGATTTCTATAATTATGATATTACAGCTATATTTGCATCAAGGAACGTCACGGGAACCACAGACGTCGTGCCTATATCAGGGGTTCTAGTACGGTCTCCTGTCCCCTCCAGTGGCATTTCTCGCGCTATGAAAGGATTCATCACTTGTCTCGCTTTGGCTTTATCCACACTCCCTAACGTGGAGGCCCATTGTAAGTGGTTTGCCCATCGAATACAGAGCTTGTTGATCAACCATTCTGCAGATAGGTTCACCTCGCTCATTACCGGAGGAACCACTACAACCGCATATCAAGTATGTCCATATCTCGGCTCTTCTGCACCTCTAATTCCGCGTTAGTATGTTAGGCAGAACACAAATTACAATTCCCCGATTGTGAGTAGCGGAAAGGATACTAGTGCAATCACGAATTCACGTTTCACAGACCGACGTTACCAGCACTGACATGAGGTAAGTAATGCTTGAGCTCAGTTATCTCATATTTACAGATTTCAGGTGCAATGCTGGTGGCGGTACGGGGACCGCAACTTTCACTGCCACAGTCGCCGCCGGTGCCACAGTAGGATTTGCATTGGACCAAGCTATCTTCCACCCAGGCGGTAAGATTTATGGTCTCTTCAAGAGTACGCCACTAAAACTGCTTGTTTAGTGCTCAATGTGTACATGTCAAAGGCTCCTGGAACGGCCGCAGCGTATGATGGGTCTGGTGGCTGGTTCAAAATCTACCAAGTTACTGCCGTGACAAATGGAGGGACGAGTATCACCTGGCCTACAGACAGTGGGTATCCCTCCCTTAGTATACCACTACCTTCTCAACGAGTTCCAGATGCCACCCAGTTCACATTCAAGATCCCCAGCAGTATTTCTGCGGGGAACTATCTCTTGCGCAGTGAGTATCAACATATATATAAAGAATATCTCCTTATTTTGTAGTCGAGCACATCGCCTTGCATAGTGCATCGTCAACGGCCGGTGCTCAGGTAAGTCTTAAACCCTCCAAGTGAACCTTCTGACAAACGATTTCAGTTCTACATCTCGTGAGCTTAGTCACTCGAAAAAGAACGCAAATCTGAGACCTCGATTAGGTGCGCTCAGTTGACCGTCACAGGCGGAGGCAGCGCCAGCCCAGCGACAGTGTCAATCCCGGGAGTATATTCAGCTACAGACCCAGGTATTCTGATTAGTGAGTCCTCATTGCTCTTATTGGTTCTTCCTATATCTGACACATGTTCCATAGACATTTATTGGCCTATTGTAAGCACATATGTAGTATTCATTCATTTTACTGAGGAAACTGCGTTTAATTTAGCCAACAACTTGTAAGTTTCCCGGTTTGCTTTGAACATTACTCAGAAGTCCGCAGATGTCCAACCTGGACCGGCTGTTTTCACGGGATGAAAGATGGCTGGTTCCGCTTATTTCGAATGTCTCAAATGTCGCTATTTGTTGAATACTATCTTCTGTGTACCAGTGAACTGACGGTGATGCCGGGTCCCATGTGGCAACAATCACAAAGGCTGTTCCGTGTGTACTCTGAGATAAACTATGATCTCAAAGGGAGAGTTTGTCTAAATTTGGATCTGTTTTTCATCTCATCGTGCGCAATTATTTTAGATATCAGTCGAACCTTCATGCTACTCGGCTGGGCGAGCAGGTGGCAACTGTATTGCCAGGCTCTGCACAACTTGAACCAACCCAACGCTTTGTAATGCCTCTGCCAGAGTGAGTAACGTCGATATCAAATATGGTATTTCTCAACTCATGAGGCTGACATATTGATCCGACCCAGCCCCCCGTCCAACGACAAACTAACACCGGCTCAGAGAGCCATGCTGGAAAAGGGCATTCAAAGCGATCAAAGACAGATTGAAGCCATCTCCGCCATCATCAACGAAGAGAAGGAAAAATATATCACTCATGCAACAGCCATAGCACATCTCGATCCAGCCATTGCCCGTGCCAAACACGCGTGTAACACCCAGCAAGAGCTAATGGCCGACCTCATCCGCATGGAAAACAAATTAAGAGAATCATGTGGACTTAATAGTCCTGATCTTGCTCAGGAATCCAGCGCCAGAAATGCCTGCGAGAGCGCCATGACGTGTGTGAATGCTCAACTTCAAAGCGTCATCAAAACACTGGCCGACCAGAATACCCAGTTGAGCGAAAATGTGTCGATATTGCATAGGTTAATTCTGGAGATGACCCAAGAAATGTATGCCCAGACGCTCATGCAGTCCAGCGCGAAGGAACACATCGCCGATGCCCAAAAGTATCAAGATACAATTCAGGAAAAAAAGTCACTTCTTAGGTCAAGGATCCATTCTATTAATTCCATTCCGTTCGAGGTGTTGTCCATTATATTCGCGCTGCGGGTCCACTCGGACTGGGAGGAATATTTCCAGAAACCAACGACGCTACACATGCCCATGACTGCATTTGCTTTAGCGCATGTATGTCAACTTTGGAGGCGCGTAGCTCAAGCAGAGAAGGCCCTCTGGCATTTTGTGCCACTTCCACCTCGGTCATCTCTCGAGTTACTCGAAGGATTTTGTCAAGCAAATGATCGTCCTAAGACCATAGTGTACGATCTAAATACTCCCCGAAACTTATATCACAGTCTATCTTCCGCACAAAGTAGCATCGACAGGATTGCAGGCCTTCAACCCTACTCACTCAAGTTAATTTGCGGTGGAGATACCTCCATTTCACGTAATTCGTCGTCAATACCCTTCAAAAATCCAACGTCGCTAACGGTGTACCTGTGTTCCCCGTTGAGGGCTATGTTTTTCAACACTCTACTTGCAAACTTCCCAAATTGCAAAGCCCTCGAGATAGTTCGATGCGAAATGTCGACAGCGGTGCTTCCACCCCTCGCCACAGTCTTTCCTCAGCTTACATCTTTGAGGATCGACATCACCAACCAAGGGTCAATTAGTGTCATTGAGTGCTTAGGGTCTAATCTTATGGAACTGCACATCAAACACCATGGTACCGAGGCTTTGCCACCATTTGCTACAAATCTGCGCCTTCCAAAGCTGAAAGTGCTTGGTTTAACATTCTCCGACGCGGCGGTCTTCCACTCGCTAGAACTCCCAACAATGACTACACTGGTCCTTTATGGACCAAAGCAAGCATATATGGCGCCCCTCACACTCGTTAATTTCACAGAGTCCCCATCTTTCGGGTCTGTACAGACCTTAGAGCTACAGAAGTGGGGTCAATATCGCTCTTCTGCGGGTCTGATTTGGGGTGTCACGCATCCCATTCTCGAAATCGTGGAAAAGTTGAAGTTAATTACTACCCTCAAGTTCACTGACAGTTTCGTCGATGGTAACCATATGTATAACTTCTGTATGTATACAGATCGAGGGGGAGACGTAGGAGAAACGACAAACTATCGTCTCAGAAAGATCGTTATTAATGGCTGTAATGGGATCACGCAATGGCAATGCTGGACAATTGGGCGCTTTGCCGGAGAGTTGGAGGTTTTTCTGTAGGTCATAATGGCAAGTACAGGTTGACCAATGCTGTCTATGCACGAATTGATTGAACCTCATAGGCATCCAGATACCTAGGATTCGAATATGAGTAATTCCATACTCGGGTAGTTCCATAATTTGGGGGTTGCGGTGTGGATTTGTATTGAGAGTAAATTAGGGATTGTGCTGAATACAAAACATCTGACATAGCATTATGCCGACAATTTTGGGAACGCCAGACAATACGTGAACGTGGACAAGTTATTTCGCGGGTTGTCAGGCTGTTCATATCTTCTTAGGAGCTCAGGGAGCTTATTCACTGACACATTGCGTAGTCATAGCTAGGGGAAAGTGAAAGGCATCATCAAGGCGGGTGACGGTTGACTTCCTACTCCGGTCCAACGGGCATGGCAGCATTTGAGTGAGTTAGCCTTATAACCAACACGTCCTACTAACTTCTTCTGCCACAATAGTGTCCCTAGTCGCCCAATAAACGAGTACTTGACGGTGGACCAGGCCGCGCTTATCCGCAGAACCATATCTTCCCGGCGGAGCGAGCTCAATGCCACTATTAAGCTCATAGAAGAAGAGAAATCCCAATCGGATATTCTTACTGGCACCATTTTGCAGCTCCAGAAGGCAAACAAAAACGCAAAATCAGCCCATAAATTTTAGAAGAATCTCTCAATCGATCATTCCAGCCAAAGGGGATAATCATCCATTAGATCTAGCCACAGAGGTGCCTTATATGCACGGATCTCACATGGAAAAAGATTCTAAGGAGATCCTGAACCCTGTAGCCGATCAAACGGTTAATCAGTCGAATGATCCAACACAAGATATCTCCACCATCTAACAGGAGCTCTCTATGCTTCGGTTCTGCATTCAAAAAACGGAAATAGAGATATATAGCAACAAGCTTGTTCATGCCGCGTTAGTTAAACATGCGGTAAATGCCAAGAATCATCAAGCAATGATCGAAGATAGCATCAATATCCTTATATCTGGCCTAAGTTGCATCCAGACGATTCCTACAGAATTATTAGCCAAGGTTTTCAGCTTCTGCGTGGGCCAAAATAATTCAAATTTACCTCGAAAAGCCAAGGCTAAACCGGATACCTGTAACTGCCTTGAGTTTATCCCAGGTTTGCAGCCTTTGGCGTAGGATTATCCTCACAGAGACGGCGTCATGGCGGCTCATGGCGATATACTCCCTACCTGCATGGTCTTCGCGGAGAATAAGCATGCTTAAACATGCATGCATACATAAGCCTGCCATTCCGACATTCGTCGCCGATCCTTCCCGGTACACGCTACGGAGCATTCTTCGGGAGAAGTGGGGCTGGTAAGCTACGATCGGAGCCGAGACTATTCCCCTTGTCAAAGCATATGGTCTCATTGTCATCACTGGAGCTACTGACAGTACCACTTTGGCTGCAAGCCCATTTACTCAGCCAACCTCAGTCACGGTGCATCTACTTTCGACTGCACCTTGGCGATAATTTAGTCGACTAATTGAGTCTTTGTCTGATATCAAACGACTTGATATCATCTTCAAGTCTCAGTATTATTCTCCCAGTCTTCGCCTTCTCGAAGCACGGCCCCAGCTTACTCACTTGGGGCTCCATCTTTAAAACTTCACGTCCATTGACATCGTCGAATATCTCATCCCAAGTCTTATTGAGCTTCATATCGTGCAAAGCCAACCCAATATCATGTCGCCACCCCCTCCAGGCCTATCCTTGCCCAAGCTGAAGGTACTCAGGGTGGCCCCACCAATACAGACTTTGATTGTTCTCTCGACCTTCCAGTTCTGGAGAAAAATGTTCTATATAATGTACAGAAATCGAACCTGGCAGTAATGATAACCCTCATTCAATTCGCGAATGGGATCGATTTCGGTAGAGTTCATGAGTTGGAGATTCGGAATTGGTATTACTCTCAACGCTACTGGGGCAAGGAGTCATGGGTTTGATCACGGAGATAGCTGATCAAATGTGGTCGATCGTCAACTTGAAATGCGTTGAAAGCGCTATTGATAGGGACTCTTTGGTCTTTCTGGTCACGAATATGACAGAAGCATCAATAAAATCAGCGCTGGAAACTGTCACAATCGACTGTTGTTCGGGAATCACAAGGGCAGACTGTCACGCTATAGGGAGGCTAGTCAAGAAAATGGAGATTTATGTTTGGAACTACCGGTGATTTCGCGCTGTAGAAACTGTTTAATGTTGCTTCTGCTGACGGATCAATTCGAAATAGATTGGGACAGAAGGATGATGCGCGATCGACCCTTTTAGCAGTATAATATAATAAGCGCGTAAATTTATCAAATACATCATATTAACGTTAATAGGTCACCGCTTTGTTCCCTTTTTCGCGATACGAATTGGTTAACGGTTGAGGGTAAATAGTTTGGCCCCACTTGGCGCCCAACCATATTTGTGCCCGTGAGGCTTGATTCTCAATTAGTGATCTATGGCAAGCGAAAAGTGAGCGGTAATGGTTACATGTACTTTTGCTCAATAATTTTACCGCAATACAACAGCTTCACTACCCCTCTCCTGAACGAGGCCCTGACGGCAGAACAGGCGACCCTTATCCGAAAGAATCTGTCCTCTCGTAGGAGCGAGTTGAATTTTATTCTGAAGGTTGTAGGAGAAGAAGAAAAGCAATCGCAGATGCTTGCCAGCGCTATCGGCAAACTCCAGACAGCCAATAAAGACGCAAAATCCGCTCTTGTAGATCAGCAAGAGCTACTCAATCAACTACTAGAATTCGAAAAGAGCATGGGAACACTAAATTCAACCACTCAAGCACCCCAAGCATATGCTCGCGTAACGACAAGCACTGACGAAATCGTAAGGCTTGTCGGTGGCCAGATCGCCGATGCATCGAAGGATCTATCGCGCCATATCTCCGGCATCAAGCAACGAATGTCGCAACTTCAACTATATATTCAAAAAATGGAAATGGAGCTGTATAACAAAAGACTGGTCTACGCCGATTCAGTTCGACATGTGATAAATGCAAAAAGCTATCAAATTATGATTGAAAACAGTATCAGTTCCCTTATATCTGGGTTAGGATGCGTCAGCAGCATGCCCTCCGAGTTATTAGTCGATATCTTTCGTATCTGTGTGGACAAGGAGATTGAAACTTACTGGAAAAACCCAAAATCATACATGGCACCAGTAACTGCTTTGAAAATGTCTCATGTTTGTCGCCTTTGGCGCCAGATCATTCTTGGTGAGAAGGATTTATGGCGGCTCATGGCAATATACTCCCGATGGTCCTCGCACAGGTTATCCATGTTCAACCATGTGTACGCGCACGGGCCTGCTCATCCGGTACTCCTCCTCGCTCTTTCGTCATACTCCACGGCGGTTAGAAAGGGAAAAGGCAAGATCGGAGATGTGGCCATTCCGCTTATTGAGAAATACGACCTCAATATCTTCGCTGACGTTAATATTCTCCCTACTTTACTCACATGCCAATTCACGCAGCCAACATCAGTCGCATTGTATCTTTCTGCAAGTGTATCTCATCAATCGTTTGAAGGGCTTCTCGCACCATTCATCGACGTAAAAAAGCTCACCATTCTCTCCAAGACGCACTATGAACCTCTCAGTCCACGTCTAATCGAAACACAACCCCAACTAACTCACTTAACACTCAACCTTGAGGGATCCACATCGATAGATCTCGCAGGTTACCTCGTTCCAAACCTCGTCGAGCTCCATATCATACAGGGCCAAGCTAGTATTATGCCAGCGCCTACTCCCGTCGGCTTGTCCCTCCCCAAACTGAAGGTACTCGGAGTGACGCCACCGAATACAGACTTTGCTCATTCGCTGAAGCTCCCGTTGCTCAGGAAGGTTGTTCTTTATGGCATAACAAATCCGGAGCACTCAGAGGTGATCACTCTTGTGCACTTCGCGAGTGCTATTGGGTTAGACAGGATTGAAGAGTTGGAACTTCATACCTGGTCATATCTCTTCAACCGCTGGTGGGACCCAAAACCAAGAAGCATTACTTGTATTACGGAAATAGCTGACAAAATGCGGTCAATTGTCAAGTTGAAATGCATTAATAGCATCATCGACGGAAGCTCACTGGTCTGCCTGGTCAAGAAACTCACAAGCATGGAGGCATCATCCACGGCAGCGCTAGAAACGGTCATTATCGACTGTTGCTCCGGAGTCACAAGGGAAGACTGTGATGCTATAAGGAGACTAGTCAAGAAAATGAAGGTTTATGCTTGAAATTACCAGTGAGTTCACGCTGTAGAAATTTCTCTATACTGCTCCAGCTGACGGATTGACTCGAAGCAGGCCATGACAGATTGGGACAGAAATACGATACGCAGTCGGCCCTTGTAGCAGTAGCATAGGCGCCCAGATTTGCCAAATATATCATAAATTTGCTATTAGTCCATTGCTTTGTCCCGTTTTGCGATACGAAATGGTTTCAGCGAAACGAAACCTCCACCTAGCTGCCTGGCGCCAACCACATTTATCTGTGACCCTGATTCCCTGCTAGTGATCCATGGCGGCGGCAAAGTAAGTTGTTAATAGTGACATATGCTTGTACTGAGCACTATTACACGTCGTATAATAGCCTCCCTACCCCTCTGTTGGCCGACGCTTTGTGCTGAATACAAAACATCTGACATAGCATTATGCCGACAATTTTGGGAACGCCAGACAATACGTGAACGTGGACAAGTTATTTCGCGGGTTGTCAGGCTGTTCATATCTTCTTAGGAACTCAGGGAGCTTATTCACTGACACATTGCGTAGTCATAGCTAGGGGAAAGTGAAAAGCATCATCAAGGCGGGTGACGGTTGACTTCCTACTCCAACAAGCATGGCAACACTCGAGTGAGTTGGCATTATAAACAGCACATGCTACTAACTTCTTCTGCCACAATAGTGTTCCTAGTCGCCCAATAAACGAGTACTTGACGGTGGACCGGGCCGCGCTTATCCGCAGAACCATATCTTCCCGGCGGAGCGAGCTCAATGCCACTATTAAGCTCATAGAAGAAGCGAAATCCCAGTCAGATATTCTTACTGGTACCATCTTGCAGCTCCAGAAGGCAAACAAAAACGCAAAATCAGCCCACAAAATTCTAAAAGAATCCCTCAATCGATTGTCCGAGCCAAAAGGTGATAATCATCCATTAGATCTAGTCACAGAGGTGCTTCATATGCACGGATCTCACATGGAAACAGATTCTAACGAGATCTTGAACCTTGCAGCTGATCAGATGGTTAATCAGTCGAAGGGTTTAACACAAGATATCTCCCCCATCAAACAGGAGCTCTCTAAGCTTCGGTTTTACATTCAAAAAACGGAAATGGAGATATATAGCAACAAGCTTGTCCATGCCGCGTTAGTTAAACATGCGGCAAATGCCAAGAATCATCAAACAATGATCGAAGGTAACATCAGTATCTTATATCTGGCCTAAGCTGCATCCAGACGATTCCTACAGAATTATTAGCCAAGATCTTCAGCCTCTACGTGGACCAAGAGATTCAAATTTACCTCGACAAGCCAAGGCTAAGCCGGATACCTGTCACTGCATTGAGGTTATCCCAGGTTTGCAGCCTTTGGCGTAGGATTATCTTCACGGAGACGGCGTTGTGGCGGCTCATGGCGATATACTCCCTACCTGCGTGGTCTTCGCGGAGAATAAGCATGCTTAAACATGCATGCATACATAAGCCTGCCATTCCGACATTCGTTGCCGATCTTTCCCGGTACACTCTACGGAGCATTCGTCCAGAGAAATGGGGCTGGCAAGCCATGAGCGGAGCTAAGACTATTCCCCTTGTCAAAACATATGACCTCACCATCGTCACTGGAGCCGCTGACAATGTCGCTTTGGCTGCAAGCCCGTTTATTCAGCCAACGTCAGTCACGTTGCATCTACTTTCGACTGCACCTTGGCGATCTTTTAGTAGACGAATTGAGTCTTTGTCCGGTATCACAAGGCTTGATATCATCTGCAAGACTCAGTATTATCCTCCCAGTCTTCGCCTTCCCGAAGCACACCCCCAACTCACTCACTTGGAGCTCCATCTTAAGAAATTCATGTCCATCGACATCGCGGAATATCTCGTTCCAAATCTTATTGAGCTTCACATCGTGCAAAGCCAGAGTAATATTATGTCGTCACCTCCTCCCGGCCATTCTCTGCCCAGGCTGAAGGTACTCGGAGTGACCCCCCTTAACACGGACTTTGCTTGCTCGCTCGACCTCCCGATGCTGGAGAAAGTCGTTTTATATGGCGTACAGAAATCGAGGCCGGCAGTAGTGATGACCCTCGTTCACTTCGCGAATGGTATCGATTTGGGCAGAGTTCGTAATCTGGAACTTCGCAACTGGTCTTACTCTCAACGTTACTGGGGTACTTTCGGACA
>KN824369.1:86034-96217 GCA_000827415.1 Serendipita vermifera MAFF 305830
GTTTGACCCGACGCTCACCCGCTTTAGGTACTGTCTCTCTTATATAACTGGTTTGACCCGACGCTCACCCGCTTTAGCCTACATTACAGTCAATAAGACGCCTTGACGGCGGATCAGGTCGCTTTTATCCGAGAAAACATATCGTCTCGTAGGAAGGAGTTGGTTTCCATTCTCAAAATCTTAGGGGATGCAGAAAAACAATCACAGGAGCTTGCCGGCGCGATCGCCCAACTCCAGAAAGCCAATCAAGACGCCAAAACCACACTTTTGAGTCTAGAAGGTGTGCTCGACACACTGTTAAAATCCAAAAAAGACGTCGAATCGCTAGAACCGATCACTCGAGCACCTCCAGCAAAATTTCCCCGCGTAATGGCAACACCTGACGAGATCCTAAAACTTGTGAACGGTCAGATCGCTGATACTTCGAAAGATCTTTCGGATTATATTTCTGGCGTCAGAGAGAGAATATCACAACTCCGGTTGGCCATTCAGAAAATGGAAACAGAGCTCTATAGCAAAAGGCTGGTCCATACCGCTTCTTCTAAACGTGTGGAAGATGCCAAAAAGTATCAAAATATGATCGAAAGTGGCATCAATCTTCTCATATCTGGAGTAAACTGGATTCAGGGTATGCCCGCAGAGTTATTGGTGAAGATTTTCCGCATCTGCGTCGACAAGGAGATAGAAGATTACTTGAAGAAACAAAAGACATACATGAAACCAGCAACTACTTTGAATCTATCTCATGTTTGTCACCTTTGGCGCGAAATTACTCTCGGTGAGAAATATTTGTGGCGACTCATGGCGATATATTCCGAAACCGGATGGTCCTCGCAGAGGTTATCCATGTTCAAGCACATGTGCACATACAAGCCTCCTCACCCAACACTTGCCTTCTCTCTTTCGCTGTCCAATCAGCGCGACAACCGTTATGATAGGTGGAGACAGAATTTCACGCTTGGAGCTGATGCCATTCGTCTTGTCGAGACATATGATCTCAGCATTTTTGCTGATGTCAATGATCTCTCTACTCTACCCACATGTGCATTCACCCAGCCAACCTCAGTCGTGTTGCATCTTTTCATCAGCACGTCTCGGCGATCATTTGAGGGACTTCTCACACCGTTTCCCAACATAAAGAAGCTCACTATTCTCTGCAATGCAAATTACGATCCTCTCAGTCCACGCCTAGCCGAAATTCAACCCCAGCTCACTCACCTAACGCTCAATCTGGGTGGACCCATATCCATAGATCTCGCGGGGTATCTCGTTCCAAATTTGGTCGAGCTCCACATCATACAAGGCCAACCTAGTATCATACCAGCACCTAACCCCGGCCTATCCTTGCCTAAACTGAAGGTGCTTGGGGTGACGCCACCGAATACAGGCTTTACCCATTCGCTCAAACTGCCAATGCTAAGAAAAATAGTTCTGTACGGCATACAAAGCCTGGGGTCTTCACTGGAGGTCACGCCGGTAAACTTCGCGAACGCTATCGGTTTCGACAAGATTCACGAGTTGGAGCTTCGTAACTGGAAACACTTACCGACAGATTTATCTAGCTTGTGGCTTTGGGGGTTGGGAAACCGTAAACCAGGAAGCCTTACATGTATCACGGAGATAGCCGACAAAATGCGGTCAATTGTCAAGTTGAAATGCGTTGATAGCAACATTTCGGGGAGTTCACTAGTTGACTTGGTCAAGAGGCTAACAAGCCCAGACCGACCAACAACGGCGACGCTGGAAACGGTCATAATCGACTGTTGTTCCGGAATCACGAGGGCAGATTGTGACCTTATAGGGAAGGTTATCAAAAAAATGCAGATTTATGTTTGAGATGACGGGTGAATTCACGTTGTAGGAATTTGTTCTATGTTGCTGACGGATTCAATAGTAGGCCAAGATGAGGCTGAGGGAGTGGGGACCACTCCTCGGGCCATAGTATAGGTGCTGGAATTGTTAAATAGGTCATAAAGTACATTTGTCGCCTCTATTTTGAAACGAAGTGGTCGAAGTTGAGACGGCCCTTCCACCTTTGACCCCACCAATGTCCACTAAATATGCAAACCTTCCCGACATTGTGTGTATCAAGTTCTTTTTCTGACAAATGTCGTGTCTCCGTCTCAAAAACGCGTGAATTAACGCCTCACTCGCTCAGGATACCGCCCCGGACGTCTACGAAACAGAGGATGTAGAACCAGGCCCAAAAGCCGCCGTTAGTCTCTAATTCTTAATCTCTTTTGGGATGAATTGCTAAATCGGTTCTCTACGTTTAGGCAGAGGACTCGTCGGACGAAGAAGGAAAGGCAAAGGCTGCCGCTGAAGGTCCAAGCATCGAAGAACTCGATCCATCGAGCTTATTATCGGCGAAAGAAGCCAGAAAACGATTTCGTAAAGCCGAAAAGCGAAAACGTGCGTGCTCGACATCCCAATCTGTCGATTGCGCTGACCATCTTCTTCGTCTTGTGGCTTTCTCTGCTCATCCGTATATCTCTACCTCTCTAGCGAGAACTATCTACAGCTATCCAGGCGCGTCAGGGTCGTCCTCCGAATCTGATTCGGTACCTGCCACAATGCGGTCGCGACACAAGCAAGCTACCCAGTTCGAACGACTCCTAGCTCTCAAGCAAGAACTCGCCTCCCTGGAGAGAGAAATTGGAGACCCATCATCTTCGACCACAACACAGATCGACGAACAGGAAGCCACCCCTGGAACTGCCAGGAAGAAGAAGGGAATAACAGCGAAAGACACCACGAGAGAAGATCCAGCAGAACTTCTCAAAGGCGTCCACGACGTCCGTGCTCGACTCGAAAAGTTTGGGACCGCACGCGACAACCGTGGACGGCTTGTGGACGCAGTCGTAAGCGGCAGCAGCGGTATCACCCGTCCCACTAGTTCCCTTTCTCATAGCCACTCACATGGTCCCCCCATGCACGGTATCATCTCCCCCTTATCCCCAACCCTCCACTCCACTCCAGGCCTCCATAGGCGCGATGGCAGCATGCACCGACGCGAAGGTAGTCTAAGCGGAAGTCAAACGGGTGCCCCCCATTCAAAAGCGGATGAACCCGTCGACCCAGGCATCGCAAAGCTCGATTCGCGCGTGGGCGAACTGGAGCGTATCGTCGGGAGCAGTAGTGCCGCCCTCGACGAGTCGGCACCGCTTCCACCCCCGCTTTTACCCATGATCACACGACTTAATACTCAGTTGACGATCCTGACGCAGCCGAGGACGATCGACTCGATCTCGAGGAGGCTCAAGTTGCTCTTGACCGATTTGGATAGGATCGCTGTGGCGAATCCGGCGGCGCAAGCGGGGACTGGAGCGGCTGCTGCGCAAGCGGGAGGACAGGCGAAGGCGGCCAATGGGGCTGGGGCGACTACTACTGTCCAGGAACAGTTGACGCCAATCTTACAGAGGCTGGCACCCCATTTACCGACACTTCCGCATATTTTGGCTCGATTACGGACACTATCGAGTCTGCATGCTGCTGCGTCCGATTTCCAGCGGGGTATGGAACAGGTACGTCCATGCCATTTGTACTAGTTCATCACTGATGTGTGATATAGCTCGAGTCTCAACAAGCGCGAAACCGGTCATCTCTAAATGATTTGGAAGCGGCAGTTAAAGCATTGGAGAAGAATATGCAGGAGAATGGTGAAGTGGAAAAGAGCAACGTGACCAGGCTGGAGGCTAATATTCAAGGATTGATGGAGAGACTGGAGGCCGTCAAGACGTAGATCCCCTTCAAAACTTGATTCCATCGTCGTAAAGAAGTGAATATATACCAACTTATTCGTAGCATTAGGCAACCCACGGTTTGATATACATGATTGCCTACGATATAGATGTGGGGTTGGGAGCAAGGTGGCAACGCCTCTCTATATTTTTCACAACTGGAAACCTTCTCGGCTTCCATCCGGTCTACCTACCCAAGCCCCAACAATCGGCAGTCTCATCAGTCGCCAGGCTCCACTGATGGGTACAGTCAACCACCGGTCACCCGGCTTCCACCACTCACCCGGAAAACGCATTTTTTCTTTCTAATAACTATGGCATGACCACAAATTAAATATGTAAATTATCTTCTTTTGTAAATCATTCAAAATGATAGATTTCAGCCGATTTGACATAGCCTGCCTGTGATTGTTGAGGATTTGGCCAAAAATTTCCCCCGTTTTGCTTGTCTAGTGACGGCATAGTACTCTTAACTTGCCCAAAGCTCATTTTTGTAATTCCATTGATGTTTATATATTTTTAGGCACTCTAAATAAGTAACGCTATTTTTATCTGAGCGTTGGCCACCTAACTCGCTCGCATCTAGCGTTCTCCAGATCAGCAAAGTGTGCACAGGGTGGGTCTATTTTGATTTTTAAAATCAATATAATAACCACTGGATCTCATTTCATATTTATTCCGAATTTTCTTTGCCCCAGCCTTGGCCGTGTATGCTCTGCCGGGTGACTGGTTTTGGGCTTTTTGAAGCCTCTGTGCGCAAAGTGCCATAGCATACGAACAAAGCAATGGGGCGTGCCGCCAAATTTATTTTAGTTAGAAAGGAAGTATATCTAACTATAAAGCTCAAATATATGGATTTAGATAAAGATTTGAAAGGTAGGGGGAGGTTCGGAAAAAAGTTTCCGGGTGACCGGTGGTTGACTGTATATCTCGACCGACACCGCCATCTGCGTCAAACACGTGCGCGCTTAAATCAGCACAGCTCACATACACAAATTTTCGGCACCAAAACTTCTTCCCAATATCTTTTATCCGTTCTCCTGTTAGTGGGTGGCGCGCGATATGGGCAGAATCATACGAGGGAACATCAGCATGTTGCACCGACCGTAGAGGAATGGCTTAAAAGGGCGGTATCAGTGCTCTACCAAATATCTATCGTCCTCATATCCTCATCAGAACAAAAATGAGACTCACCTTGATCGCCACCATCGCTAGTGCTTCACTCTTTCAAAGTTCGCTTGCTTTGCTAGTCAACAGGGCGTCATCAGATGACATGAAACCCTTGCTCGGGATGTTTTCGCAAGTAAAACAAGGTAGGCCTCGTTGATTCCCAAAAGAATAAAAGAACTCTTACGCGTAGTCAGGGGACACTGCCTCTATCTCTGCGGAATATCCACCGCAGACGATTTCAAAATATACGCTAGTTCTTAAGATGCCAGACGGAACGGTTGCTTCACGGACCACGTCTAGCCTTTTCACTGCGGGTTCAACAGGGCCAGACGGACAGCCCACGGAGCCTACAACCCGTTTTTGTACTAGCCGGCAGCCATCTGATGGACACCAATCCTCGATCTCCTTGGAATTTGACAAGGTTGGCGACTGGTCCGTAAACTTCAACGTGACATACTACTATGGAGCAAATGGATACGAATACGACGCCGACAGGGTGTGCATATCACCGCCGTTCATATGTGAGTTTCTTTCGAGTATCATGCCAAGGATTCGACTCATGACCTTGGCCAACTCTAGCTGAGACAGTGGACACGGTCCCTCAAACAATGAATGTTGCAGCTTCTTCTGGCGGGACACCTACCACTATAGAGGCACCCCCTCCCACACCTGTTGACCTTCAAGGCACGCCAACTGGCTCACCGTACCTGCTTTCTGCGAGCACCACGGCATCTTCAACCATCCCCACAACATCAACGAGTAGCGCAACCACTACTGCAACCACGGTTCCAAATGGTGCTCAATCGCAATCAAGATGGAGAAGCGAAGTCGGAATAGTGGCTATAGGTCTTTCACTTTTAGCAGTCGTATTTTAATACTGTCGATTGTCCAAGAGCTGCATCTATTTATCACATAATAGTAAGATTATGCGCTCATAGGATCGAAACCGCCGTGAATGAGGTTGTATAAGCGGCCAGCATTGTGATGCTACCAGCCTTAGCGTGCTCTACCACGACCCACCCAGCTAGATGAGAAGACTAGTACTCAATCCCTTTGGGCAGGCGTTATGAGGGCAAACAAACCATATCTACATTCACTCAGATAGCGGCATCCTCGCTCCCTTCGAAAAGGGGCCATTGGTCAGCCAAAAAATCAATATCTCGCTCTCGTTGACACTGAAAGGAGCCTAGAGATGTATACAGGAGAGCCTTTTGACTAGCACATAAACCATGTTTCAAATCGTCGATGCATTTTCACCGAATGTGCTTATCTGGCTGCACAAACAGCAAAATTGCCCTCTAGATAATGTCTATCATGAGACTTGAGAGAAAGAGGAGAAAATGGGCGAGCTTACCTTTCTTTAAACGTGTATTACCAGCTTCTCCACCAATCCTGCGAGTTGTTCGCATTGCACCCGGGTGATTCCTGTGCAGCAATCAATGACCACCGTGCTCAGTTTAGAATTAATCTGGTTGTTTCCTGTCTTCTGGAGTTGACTGACGAGAGAGATAAGACTCTCGCCATCGATATGGCTGTCGACGCAGCGAATGACTTTGACGGATCGAAGCTTGTCTGAGATGGCTAATATAAGTGGCATGATGCTCCATGGTTGAGTATCAGCTGGACTGTATACTGGCCACTTTCGGATTTCCAACTCGGCCGCATTTTGAAAGTCGGGGTGCTTGGACAGAGGAATGAGTGATGGTGCAGCGATATCGTGCAGCTTTGGACCGTAGAGAAGGAGCTGCTGAAGACGCGGTAGCCGGTAGTTCTTCAGCCATGCTACGTCAGGAGGTGTTATTCCTACAATTTCGAGCAAGGGACACTCCATCGTCCTCCCTTGAAGAGTGCTAGTACCATTTTGAGTGACATGTATCTCTTTCAGAAGTGGTTCTTCGCAATAATACTCTATCTGAAAACTCTCGAAACTGGTTAGGTCCAAAGTGAGAGTTTCGATCGCTGGATTTCGACGCTCGTAAAGATTCGGATCTATCTTACGAAGGTGAAGGTTATGTACTATCTTCAGGTTCGAGAAGCGAGGGAAGCAAGTTGCTATTTTGTTGAGGAATGCTTGAGTTATTGGAGTAATGAATTGTAGAACCAATGATGATTGATCCTTAAACGGAAGGCCCTTCGCAATTTCAAGTGCTTTGTCATTTGGCTCACAAAGTAGATGTAGTGAGTGAGGTGTAGAGGACATCACCTCTCTCGCTTTAGATTGGGTTTGATGAGGGCAACATGGTTCAGATAGAGCGCTGAGATTGCTCACGAATACGAGATTGCGAGGCTCGAAAGATACGCTGTACTGCCATCTTTGGATCTGCTCAGTAGTATCTACCTGCTCTGGACCGCAAATGAAGTATTGCCAAAGGTCGGAGCGTGATTGTACGATATGACGCCAGAGTTTACATACTTGACCGAGTATTATTACTGTGGACCGATAATGAACAGTTCCTGGATCGACGAGATAGTCTTGAAAGTCACCAAGGAGCCGGTGGCGAAATATTACCTCCCATACTTCCACTGGCATACCTATACGGAGAGTAGCTTCGAGGCCGCGAATGATTTTCAGGAGAGTATCTCGATATTGCTCCATTGCGTGCACGTGTTTTTGAATAAACGGCATGACACGAAGCTTAGAATGAAGTTGATCCTGCAAACTGACTAGTTTCGCAGTTACCTGCGAAACCACGTTCTTTTTTTCTCTGAGTTGATCAGGAAACAGAGGCAAGTCGGATTTGAAGTCTAGATCGAATGTTTCTTCACTATGGCTCGGGCAAGCGTTGAGGTCGTTCATGTCGGAAAGCTGCTGTCTATGAACGGAAAGATCATTTTGATGGAACTCCAATAGCTTCGTGAGATGCGTATATTGGCGAGAGAGTTTGTCTGTGAGAATTGTGATTTTTTGAAACTTTTCTTTTTCCTTCTGGAACAATCCGTCAAATGAGGCGAGCTCCTGCTCACGTATCGCAATGTCTTCTCGTATAGATGCGACCTCTTCTGGAGCTGTTACCGCTTGATTTATCATTCTGAGTAAGACTGATTAGCTCAAAGTTCCTCTTTTGTACGCGTACGTACAGTTGCGTATCCATGATTTGTTGTGATTGTCGATGTTAGGGGCAAAGATAGCACCAATAGTCTCTCTTGCGGTTCTCTTTACATTAGAACCGAGATCAGACTTTGAATTGCCAGGCTCCATCATATCGATGCGGCCCATCAAGCACTGCTACCGGAGCACACTTGGCGACGGCCTATCTAAAACCAAGCATTGAAAAACTTAATTGGTTGTCGACAGGGAATGGCAGAACACGAAGGAAAGCGATGATGTGCGTGCTCAATGTGACACTCTGTGCGCTGATGCTTAACCCTTTTTTATTCGTCCCACAAAGTCTGCGCTCGCCACTCTTCATCCAATCTCCAATTCCCAGGAATATCATTTTAAAATCATCACGCGTATCAAAATCGTCCTTCGAGCTCCGATTAATCCATGTCGTCTTGCTGTACGCCACAGCGGCTCCCAATTCGCACGAGCTGCCATTTTCGGAACCTTTTCTCCGATCGATACGGGCCTACACATCCGACCTCAATAAAATCCTCAGTGGCGCAGTTCTACTCTTCGACCGACACTGCCATCGAACAATTAACCATAGACGCGCGCGTCAAACCTAACCCCGCCCTCCTATAACGGTGTGGCGTGATTCTTTTCATCGTTCAATGGAACCTCCTTACAGATCTGGTGCAGCTTCGCTCCGATTCGGGCGGCGTCATTAAGCGCCACAAACAAAAGAGGCGGGATCGTGTCGGAGATGAGAAGACCATACAAAAAATAACATCCCAAAATACATATAAGAGCAGCACCAGTGATTTGAAGGATCATCGTCACCCACATTCGCCAACGAAAGACAGATGAGATCCATCCTAATCGCGTTCGTCGTCTGTGCCTCACTGTCTCAGAGTGTGTTCGCCTTGTTGGTCAGAAGGGCAGCAATAGATGAATTAGAACCCTTGCTTGGTGTACCTTCACAGGTCACGCAGGGTAAGTCTTGTTGACTCCTAAAGAAAGAACACTGCCTAATGGATAACCAGGGGATTCCGCGACTTTTACTATGAAGTTTCCCTTACAAACCATTTCCAACATCACTTTGAATCTCAAAGCGCCAGATGGAACAACGTCTTCCCCATTCTCCTCCACCCTCTTCACCACGGGTGCTACGGGGCAAGGACAAACGACATCAGAGCCCACGACTCGGTTCTGTGTCAACCAAGGAGCGTTTATTTCACCTCTCGCTGATAAGTACACCCAACAGTTCAGCCAGGTTGGCGACTGGTCCGTATCCTTGCGGGTGGTATACTACTTTGGAGCAAATGGATATGAATACGACGCCAATGGAAAAGTGTGCATATCACCACCGTTTACATGTGAGTTTGTTTCAAGTGTTATACTGAGGCTGACTCGACTCACGACTTGCTCGATCATAGCTGAGACGGGTGAGACGGAACCTTTAACAATGAAGGTTGTAGCTGCTTCTGGTGGACCTCCTACTACTGTGGAAGGTCCTTCTCCTACGCCTCTCGAACTCCAAGGCACAGTCACTGGGTCTCCTTTCTTACTTTCTACGAGTCCTACGGCATCTCCCAGCATCACAGCCACGACTACCCGTGGTAACAGTGCACAATCTTTCTTAGGATGGAGGGGAAAAGACAGTATGGTGGCTATCGCTATTGCACTTTTAGCACTCGTAGTTTGAGCACTGCTGGCCGCTCACCAAATGTAACCATTTATCTTCTAGCGACGTTAAACTGAAGGATGTATTCACTCAATTCTCAGTCACATAAGAGCAAATCACGATTACTGCGCGTTGTTGTTCATTGAGTCCTTAGCTTCGCCTCACCACTGTGGGAACGAACAGCCGTTGCTTTTCGGGGGCTTGGGCTCTCGGATCGAGAGGTCGATGATCGACGAGTAGTGGGACTCTTGGAGAGGGGAGCCGACGCTTTACGAGTGCTTGAGCTCCTGGAACGAGGATTCTACCTATTTCAAGAAGTTTCGATCATCCACGAGAAACTGCGCGGTTTGACGCTTCCCGTTACGAGCCCTTTCTGTGGGAAATAGCTTGAGAGCCCTATGCTCTATTTCGGTTCTCCTCCTTCATATTAAGCTTCTCACTTGACTTGGAAAGCTCCTCTTCACGGGAAATCAGTTTTGATTCAAGGCCCCTTTCCCGAGAAACTCACCTGAGTTTGTTAGATGAGTGAGCTTTTTCTCCACAGGT
>KN824370.1:0-81304 GCA_000827415.1 Serendipita vermifera MAFF 305830
CAAAAGGGATACAAGCGAAATGACGAGATGCGCGTCGCTCTCGTTCAACGTGGTCGCAATCGAATGCACGCGTGTCTGTAATTCACTGATGAGGGCGTTGCGGTTGTCACCGAGCACAGGATTGAGTTGAATCATCCCCTGTTCTTCACCGGCTAGGGTGCGTAAATTGTTCACGATGGTTTGGAGTGCGAGGGTCGTGTCGGAACCTACGCCTTGGCTCGTCGATGCACTGACCATGGCGGCGGATGGGTTTGGCATAGAGTGCCGTCGTGGTGGTAAAACTGGGGTCCATTGAAAGTTGGGTCGTGCATTTGAAAGGAGTGTATTGAGCGTGATGAGACATGAATTCTCGACTTGCGAGATTGAGGGAAGGACGTTGGAGACCTGTAGATATCTCGTAAGCAAATGCTAGTCATACGGAGCAAGTAGATGGTATGAAATGAGAATAGATCCAAGAGTATCATGGTATCTGACGGACATGGAACGTATGGGCTCCGAAGCAAATACCAGGTACGGTCGTGTCACTACGCCTTAGACGTGATCTAATACCATGAAACATGTAATATTAGCGCAGTGAGGCTGACAACTTACAGATTCAACTTTGACTCGCTCAATCTCTATCTCCGGATGTGGTTCAAGTCGCGCTTGTGAGTCTGCTTCGAGTTGTTTTGTGCTCTCTCCATCATCATTATGCGTCTCCTGCTTTATAGGTGTCGACTCGTAGGAGACTTGAGTGGGTTGTAGTTTAGGAAATGGGGCCGGAACAGTAGATGCTAGATCGGGATCTGTAGATTCAACCAAACCGGTTGACTGATTATTTGCTATATTTGCTTCAGATGGACGAGTGAGAGTTGCCATCCCGTCCTACTTGAGGGGTATAGTGGCGGAGGACAAGGCTTGCCCTTCATGCCGGCTGTCAAATCGACAGATCCGGCTAGGCCGGATATAGTTACAATCATGCACAAGAACAACCGGGAATATAGTTTAAGATGTACTATTGTTTGTCAGTATATTGTGTCTTTTCTCCTGCTTCACCTCAGGGATGGCTCGACCGCGGTATGAGTACTGGGCTAATTGAACCTACAAATAGCTTTGGTACAATAAATAACCGACAGACACCTCGACTGGGTATATTGGGTGACGCACCCCCAATAGTGGTAAACTACATATGGACCGCACTACCACTTATCATATTCATCACAGCCATTCCCTATAACACACCTACATGAAGCAACATTTACAAATGATGGACATCTTTTAGATGCCTCGCTATGTTCTTTCTACTCACGGTGCTCGGGCTAGAGTAATCGGGGATGAGAAGAGAAAATTACGTTATAATAGCACAAACGCACCACTGTGGACATTGGACACGATTCCCCGCTGAAGCAAGATGCTCGCGTAACAATACTTCAGAGCTGTAGGCTTTGGTGCTGTCCACGGATAAACGCTGGTTCCTCCAGGCAATGTGAGCACACGTACCAGTTCATTCTCCCGCATTCGGCGCCGCAGACGTACGGCGTAAGACCTCTGTCTCTGTTCGCGCAGTCGCGGGCGCGTTGAGCTCGATCATACATGTGGCCACATACTACACAGCCGTAGTTATTATATCTGCGGGCTACATGGGATCCAGAGACGGGCGGCATCGTTTGTGCAATGCCAGTCGCGGAACTAGCCGTTCTCCCAATAGATTCCGTTTGGGCTTGTCCATTGGTGACTAAACTGGTGTCTATTCCCACCTGCGTGATGGGACGTACCGACTCAACGGTACTTGGGTGCCCCACTGCACTTGCCTCACTCGTAAGGAGGTCTGCCAAGTTTATGGCCATCTCTGGATCTCTGCGGACGAGATCATCATAAAGAGCAAGACACTCCTTACATGCGTTCAGGTCTTCGTTGTCTGGGGCGATATACAGGATGCCGAGTGTTTCAGTTTGTATGATAGAACCCGTGTTCGATAGCAAGACGTAGGGCTGATAGTGATCGGAGACTATCCCAGGTTCTGAAAATATTTGGGTGCATATATATTATAGTCCATATGAGAATGCTAAAGGCTAATTTTACGTACCAGCTTGGATAAGGCTAGGCTCACGACAGCCTTGAGGGGCAAGAGTTTCGAATGAAGCCATCGGCCCAGTACCCTGTAGCACGATGTAGGGTTGATAAAGGTCGATATTTATAGCGAGTTCCGGAGAAATTTGGACTTGGATATGTTTATATAAGCCAACGAGCGCAAATGGATCCTGATGACTGATTTTACTGACCGCTTTGGAGATGGGTAGGTTCATGAAAATCTTGGAAATGAACTGCCCAACAATTATGTGTTTCTATTCCTGGCTTCAGCGACCGAGAGCGCGGGTAGATTATACACTGACGATGAAAAGGACACCACATTTTTGCATGGAGGGCAGGCCGGTAGTCTCCCCACGTCTTATACTAATTTGTTTCTATTGATCGTGCCTCCTCTCCTCATTCTTTGTGATATAGTCATCTTGTGGCGTCTAGGAGAGGGGAGTTGTTGATTACAGGTACGGCAATGCTCAAGCGGCATCCTTCCGATTCAGTCAAGCGCCCGCATAGTCGGGTAGTAGCGTCACTGATGCATGCGCTGAGGTGTATGGTTCTGTATTGGAAGTATAAGGCTTTGTATTGGTCTGTTTCTACTTCACCTCATGTTCCCTGTCAGCCAATTGTGGAGAAGAGCTCGTGTCGCCACTTGGGCTGTGGTTCTGAGACCTTCTCAACTCTAAGGGTCACCCAGAAGCACCAAACACACCGAGGAAGAAAGTTTACGGTGTGTTTGAAGCCCCTGGATGTCGATCACTCCGCCTCATGTTTTCCTCGAGCAACAGATTTGCGATTCCTCTTCAAGCGGCGAACTATGACAGAGCATGTCACCTTTCCTCGCGTTCTTCACAGCCACAAAAAGGCTTCCAGACAAATCCAGGCGTAATTGACAGACTCCCCCGTCGGGTGACTTACGGGATGGATATACTTTTGATTATTTTTTCCCGTTATTTCTTTCTAGGCCTTTTCGTAGCATCTTTATCAGGTCGGTCCATTAACTATCTCAGATGATTGAGTATCGACAATGAATTAAGCCATCCGCAAGCAGAGACGCAAGTAGCCCTATTTTCCGCCACAGAGGCAGTCGAAATTTGTCAGATCTGCGAGAATATGGTCTCGAAAACCTTGCTGTTGTCCGGCGCCAGAGTATTTAATTCTCTCTGGTGTTTCAACGGACCGCTCTTTTTATTCCCCACTCGCTTGTAGAAGCGTACCATCATGATGGTTTGCCTCCTTCGTGGAAATCCCATGTTTATTTTACCTCTCTTCATTCTTCGCTAGGATTTCCGTTTGTTACAGTGTGAGGTCTTTCCCGGTGGATGCGACCCTCTCTCCAGTGCCACCCTGGTCTGTGCAACTGTACTCCAAGTTCATCCCGGGCCACCGTCCTATTCCAATTGCCCTGTAGCACAATGTAAGCCCGACAGATACCTATATTACAGTAAGTTCTGGAAACTAAGGATATTCGAGTTTAAATATGGATTTACAGGCGAACGAGCATAAAGGGTGATGACGATTCTTGGAGAGAGCCGAGCCACGAACGTTCTGAGAATAAACATTTCAACATTCAGGTGTTTATATTACTCGCTTCAGCGAGGAAAGTGTGCTGGTTAGGGGGAATATGCACTGACAATGAAAGGGCATCGCATTTGGTACAGACGGCAGGCAGGTGATATTTTTGCGTTGGTTTGATTGTAATAACTGTTCTTTATCGTTTTATTATTTGTGGGATCACCATTTGTGGCGACCCGAGAGGTAGCAATGTGCCCTGCATTTGGCCCCACCCGAGGGCTTGCTGCTGGTGGCCAGGGCATGCTTGAGCATAATAATAACTGGTTTAGTGGAGCCGTTGTGAATACTGATGCCGGCGGTGCAACCCTACTCGCTCTTGTTGTTCATTGGATGGATATGCCGGTTGATGGTGCACTGCGTACCGTGGAGCAGATTTACCACCTAGTTTATTAAGACCATAATACAGTGTGGATATACTTGGTTAAAGCATAGAGCCATTGGGGGCCAGCGGGTGGCCCGGCATCTCTTGAGACCTTGTAATAGGTGCGAATGGGTGCATTACCCTCACCGCATTGGTCTGACAAAGGGTTCTATTGAGATTCCAGAGCAATTGAAAGTGAGACTGTCGAGTCGTGCATAACGGCCCTGTACCTGTAGCCGACACGCCGAGTAGGATCCTGACTGGGTGCTTGCATGTTGTAAGTCGACGAGGGATGCGTCGAGGGTTGATATGGATTGGAACCCATGGTGGGTATGGGGTGCGCGTAGTCACTGGGGTTATGTACTGAGGGTCTGGTAGACGAGCCGCTCTCTTCCCGCCTGAATGATAAAGTCAGCATCCTGCTCGTAAGAAAGAAAAATGACTCGTACTATTGGGTTCTGTTGGTGCGTATGGGACCACTTGAAAAGACACGCTGCGATTTCTCCAATTCAACCTGACCTAGAAATCCACGACATGCCTTGGTGTCGAGGCTTGTTCTCGTTGGATTTACCCATTCTTCTTCGGGATTCATATGCATAGTGGTGCGTTGGATGGTAGGGATGCCTCTCTGGGATCGAGATTGCTTTCGGACGCCTTGATTCACATATATACGAGAATGAGGCTTATCGAGCAGCCGCCCGTGATGGATATGAGCAGTTTCTTTCATCCTCTGGGTTCCCTCTGGGGCGGACTACCCGTAAAATCTGGAGGAATGAGTCGTCAGTTTCTCCCGCCTGGCCAAGCTGTAGCCAATAGGGTGCTCTTCAATCGACAATAACCAAAAATGATCGAAAAGAAAATTTGTGCATAGAGTTGGGAAAAATGGAAATGGATAAAATAAAAAGAGAAAGAATTTGGGATAATCAGACGCTGCTGAAACCAGCGATACTGTAGCCCTACGGAGGCAGGCGGCAATAGCCGAATGTTCAGCTTGATCGACCTCCTCGACCTGGCTACGCCTAAGCCTGTTGGATTCAATCAACCAGAGGATTGATTATTTGCTATGTTTGCTTCGGATGAACACGTGAAAGTCGCTAGGAGACATCAGTTCGACAACATTTGGGTGCTCGACACCTGTTCTGTTCGTAAGGACGTCTGCCAGGCTTATGGCCATCTCTGGGTCCTTGTGGACAAGTTCATCATAAAGATCCAGGCACTCCTTGCATTCACTCGAGTCTTTGTCATCTGGGGCGATATGTGGGTTGTCGAAAGTTTCGGCTGGTATCGTAGGCCTGATGCTATGTAGCACGACACAGGTTGATAGAAGTCAGGCATTACAGCAAGTCCTGGAAACAGTTAGGATAGATGTATTTATTCCGCGAGAGGGTAGTGATGAGTGATCTCAAATACCGTCTTGGACAGGGCTAGGGTCATGAAAGCCTTGGTGGGCAAGAGTTTCGACTGGAATCGTAGGCCCAATGCTCTGTAGCACGAAGTACAGTTGATAGGGGCGCAAGTTTACACCAAGTTCTGGAGAAAGTTCAGCTCAAATGCACTTATCCTCGCCTCGGTTGGTGAACAAGCACAAGAGGGACGGTCATGGCTGGTTTCACATACCGTCTCGAACGAGGCTGGGGTCCTCAGCGTGAATCTCGCAGCAGTTAGATATTTCTACTTCTAATGTCAGCCACTTGAAACGTGGTCGTGGTCAGGAAGACTATGCACTGACGATGAAGGGGATGCCACATTATTGCACAGTGCAGGCTGGTGATATTATCCTTGTTTTATGCCGATTTGATTGTATTAATGTGCCTCCTCGTATTATTCTCTGTGAGAATACCGCCCGTGGCGTCTCGGACGTGAACGTTATTGTTTGTCCTTTCAAATTCAGGTGGACAGCATTCTGTAGATCCGGGTGGTAAGCCCTGCCAACTCGAGAATGCCTTTGTAAGTGGACATCAGGCGACCGCCGGCATCAGCCAATCATAGTGGGAGTCGACGTGATGGAATGTAGTCTAGAGATAGCAGACTTAGCCATGCCGACGATGTAAAATTGGATGACAGACGCACTTTCGGTTCTATCGGCCACAGGCGTTTTCGGGCTTGTCAGACGGCGTAGGTGCTTGTATTCCAACAGAATGCTTCGTAGCAATCCAGACCGGTATAGATATCAATGCATAGCCTGCAGCTGACCACATGCTATTTGATGACATAGTCCCCGGTCCACTCGTAAGCCACTCAGATCTTTGGGGAGAAATTTTGGATAGTGAGCCCTCGTTTCTCAGGGTAAACACGCATACTCCGCACACCTTGTAAATAGAGTTGATGTGCTTCACGAGGCGGAGGTAGGTATTCTATAGGATATGTTGTTCTCGGCCCATATTTTTGAGTGGGTGATGCATGTAATCTCCCAATTTTTCCAACTACGGTACGGTATTAACTTTCTAGCCAAGCTTCCATAGCGGCTAGGCGTCCAAAACTTTGTGTCAAGCTGTCAGGATAGAAGCAGCTCGCCCTACAGTTCAGTGTCAGGGGAATGACCCCATGGCACCAATTGCGAGTCAGGAGAGGTTATTACGCCCAGGAATTTCTCTGACTACATGCCTTTTTTGTCTCAAATCAGGGATGGCTCGACCTCCCTATGAGCACAGACACCGGTTGGGCTTATGATATAAGGCAAGTCGCGATACTTCTGGTAAATAAATAACCGACAGACACTTCGACTGAGTACATTGGGTGAAACACCCATAATAGTGGTGAACTACATGTGGACTGCACTACCGCTACGACTCATCGCATTCACTACAGGTACCCCCATACCATGGTAAAAAACACCTGAATAAAGCAATGACTATGAATGATGAACATCTTTCAAATGCCTCGCTCTATTCTTCCTACTAACTGTCTTCAGGCTAGAGTGACCGGGAGTAAGAAGAGAGTTTCAAGTTTGGAATGGGGCAAACATACCACTGTGGACACTGGACACGGTTCCCTGGCGAAGCAATATGCTCGCGTAACAATACTTCAGAGCTATAGGCTTTAGTGCTGTCCATGGGTTAATACTGGTTCTCCCACGCAATGCAAACACTCACCAGCTCCCTCTCCCGCACTGAGAGCGACAGGCGTGAGGCGTGAGGCCCCTGTCTTTATTCGCGCAGTCGCGAGCGCGCTGAGCTCGATCATACAAGTGACCACATTCTGAACATTCGTGGTTACGACGCGCGTGGGGGCCAGAAGCGTGTGATATCGCTTGTCCAGGGCTCGTAGAGAGGCTGGCCGCTCCTGTGAGAGGTTGTGAAAAAAGCGCTGCACTCATGACAGGATTGGTACCTGTATCCATCGGTATGTTGAGAGGAACTGATTCGACAGCGTTTGCGTGTCCGACTATACCCGCTTCACTGGCAAGAGGGTCTACCAGGTTTTTGGTCATCACTGAATCTTCACAGTAGAATTCCCTAGGAAAAACCAAGAAATCATGAAAATAAAACAGATCTCCGGCGTCTGGGATGATGTACGGGGCGGCCAAAGTATCAGATGGTACCACATGCCTGGCGCTCTGTAGCGCAGCATAGGGTTGATAAGTCTCTGGCGCTATAGGAAGGCTTAATGAGTACTGATATTCTTATAGTGGGCGATAAGATGCTAATTACTTGTTCTACGTACCGTCTTGAGCAGGGCTAGGCTCATGAAAGCCTTGCAGGGCGAGAGTCTCTACTGGTATCACGGACTCAGTGCTCTGGAGCACGACGTAGGGATGATAGAAGCCCGGCATTACAGCAAGTCCTGGAGTCCTTTAAATATAGACGTTTCTGTACTCCGCGAGAGACTGATTTCACATACCGTCTTCGGCTAGGCTGGGATTTTGAACGCCTTGGTGGGTAAGAGTTTCGACTGGAACTGTAGGCCCAGTGCCCTGTAGCACGAAGTAGGGTAGATAGGGATCCAATCCTACATTAATTTCTGGAGACACGTTAGCTCAGGTAAGCTTATCCTCGCGCCGGGAGTTGGCAGTGGCTGGTTTCACATACCGTTTTGGGCGAGGTCGGGGTCGTCAGCGTGAGTTGCCCAGCGGTTACGTGTTTCTATTCGTAGCGTCAGCGAATGGAAACATAGTGGCAGTCGGGTGAACCATGCACTGACGATGAAGGGGGTGCCACATGATTGCAGAGTGCAGGCCAGTGATGTCGTCCATGTCTTATAGTGCTTTGATTTGGATTGATTGTGCGTCCGCGTATTGTTTTTTGTCTGATGGCGCAAAAGGTTGGATGGATTCGAGGGGTGGCTTTTATAGCCCGAGAGGTGATTGTATTCAGTGGATCCATGGAATACTGGGGAGGGTCAGAAAAACGACCCTGGCGCACGGGAAATCGCATCCAAAGGAAACAAATTGAAAACTTTTTATTGTATTGAAAATATATTAAAAGTTTAGAAGTGCCCCCCCCCCCCACGGTATTTTGATAGCGAAACTGTCAATCTATATCTTGCGTAAATTTATATCTATAAAATAATAATAAATTAAATAAATCACTCAATGCAGTGATCGTTAGAAAGGGCGCGGAAACAGAGTCCTACTCAGTCCCCGGCTTCCTTTTTGACAGGGGCGGGTTGGTTTTTAAAAACAGGCAATACAGTGGCCGTTAAAAAGGGCGCGGAAATCAAAGTTAAAGTCTGAATGGAACTGCTGGGAAACCAGGCAGCAGGTTTTTATGTAGTAGAGTAATGGCAGCCGGCGGCTCGCGAAATACAAACAAACGCCACTATTTTTCTACGGTGGCGCGGGCCACGTTGGCAAAGTACAGGCGAAACATCGCGACGAGACGGGGGTGACAACGACGATAACGGCACGGAAGGTCATGGCGGAGCCTTCAATACGCACCTAAGGTAGGCTCCTTTTGGTCCCTTTCGATTACTTGTCTCATGATTCAGGTCAAACTACACCCTAATCGAACTACCTGGTGGGTTGCAAGACAGGTACTAGCCGCAAGCATAGTCACTCGACGGATTTGACAGCTTGTAAGTGGCACATGGCAATTGAGTCTTGCTGTCATGCACCGCTCTCCGCCGCTTGGGCTCCCTCGCCTCCTCAATTATTATCCTGTAGACTGATAGAGGTGGTATGTCACTTGCACACTACGGAACGATTTTTCAGGGCCAAAAAATTGCACTAGATCCATTCTCCCTAATGCCGCGCGCGGCTCGGCGAGCCCTTGCCCGAGGCCAAACCCAAAAGTCCGAATCTTTTGCTATTATAAGATAGGAATGCAAAGAATTCCGGCTCTACTCGTCCCTGTGAATATTGTGAGCAATCCCTCTCTGATCTCCCGGTTTTCACCATCCAAAAGGATAGCCCTCCGTAAGCCCACTGTGATCGACAGGCATGCAAATGGACCGTCCTCCTGAGAATGCCGAGCTACACACTTTTAACCGAAGCCGCCATTATTCCCATGATTGCCTTCATTTAAAAGGGATATTTCCTAAATGATGTATTGCAACCAGAGTTATTACAGCAAAAAAGAAAAGTTTTGTCGTTTTGATGGAGCCGGACACGATTTCGGCATGACCGATTGTGGGGCTTTGGCTAGTTGCGATACCTTCTCGTCGGCATGATCAATAGAGTTAGAGCAATTCTGATCATTTAATTGCTTACATATCGTCATTGCTCGACTAAAGAAGCGTCTCCCAAGCCCAAACCCCACCATTGCCGATCTCTGCCGCGCTCCACAAATCCGACAAAACTTTTTTTTTTTGCTGTAAACTGCGAATCATGAATCATGCTCGCCTTCACCGTGTCATCTGCCATCCTGCTTTTTTTCCCTTAGCTCTCGATACCGCTTAATGGCCTTTTCCCTCTCCACTTCCATCATCCTCCTTTGCTCGGGTGAAATGATATCCTTTTTCCCAAATACTTCTCCGTCCTTCTTTGTTTTCTGCAATACTTTGTTCTTCTTCAGTAGCGCTTGTAAGTCTGGAGGGGCCGCAACAATGTCGTTTAGACGTTTCGGCTTTTGCGAAGATACGGAATCAAACTCCGTTTTGCCTTTGGGAGCAGTTGGTACTATAGGAGTGTCCGCTCCATTTCCACCACGAGCATTTTTTGCGCTCGGAGGAACCAAAGGGGTCGGCAGGTCTTCCTGTGTATCTCCCCTAGTATTCTTTTTCGTTTCAGCGGTGGATTTTGCTTCTTTGCGTGCGGCCCTCTCCTCCTTTTCGAGGGCATTCTGCCGCCTTGCGTTTGCTTGTCCCGTTTGAACTGCTAGCCGCATTTGGGGACGCATATTGTCCTCTACTCGTCTATTATTAACATATGCATCAGCTTTATCTAATATCTAATAAAGAAGGCGAGATAAAACGTACCGATTAAAGCTTCCAAGACTCTCTCCTGGCTGTTCACGAGTCAATATGAATATAACACAGTAACCAATTAGTAAAATGCCATACAATATGGATATTTTTTACGAACCAAAAGATGTAAAGGGGCTTCACCGTCCGCAACTTTTCTCCTCTTTCGTTGCCCAGCACCCGGATCCTTACTATCATCTTCTCCATTCCGTTTCCTTTTCTTGTATTCGCTGCGCACAGATGAGGCGTTCAACACCCGAGCAAACGATTTGGGGATTGGTTCGGTTTCAAGAGCGGCATGAGAGCCGTGAGGGGCAAGGTCGTTGCCTCTTTAAGAGTCAATGACATATATTTGATTTAATTGAGT
This sequence comes from Serendipita vermifera MAFF 305830, assembly GCA_000827415.1. Lineage (NCBI taxonomy): Eukaryota > Fungi > Basidiomycota > Agaricomycetes > Sebacinales > Serendipitaceae > Serendipita > Serendipita vermifera. Next base: position 10,704 of record KN824370.1, read on the forward strand.
GGTTTAGTGTTCGATAAAATGACAAGTTCGAGGAATGCAAGTCAGAAATGCTTTTTTCTCAATCTTCTTTGCTGCCAGCTTACTTTGAGCGGCGCTCATCTTGTCGAGCGGAATGCTTTGCCTTCTTATGCGGCATTCGGGACCGACGTAAAGGCGAGAGTAGTGATGTTCGGTTCAAAGTAGCGCCAGCCCACCTGCTCTCAACCGTCGCCGGGTACGTTCTTTACAACACTGATGCAGTTTAATTATAAAAAATGTAAATAATATGCATCGAACTCTCATGGTGTCTGTCTGAAGCCCATCAAGTATTGCATACTTTGGATCCCGGCCTAATTGGGAAGGTTAGACCAGGACTTGTGCAAAAGCAAGAAGACCTACCCATGGAGCAAACTGAGGCACCATATGACCACTGAGGGATACCTCATAGTAAGTCAAGTTGCGTTCCGACTGCATATTCCCATATGCTCCGAATCCATCAATGATGAACGAGTCGGTTTTCAATGGCTTTTGGAACCCCTGCTTTCTCGACCACGTCATGTTTTGCAGTGCTATGCGTGCTCCTTCCGCGATGAGGACATAGTCGGCAAGTCCGTGTATAATGACGCTACGCTCGCTCTTCTCAATGACATTGGGGAGGACGGTGAATGCAGGAGGTAGACTCTTGTCTTTTCCTCCTGGAGCTGCGCCAAAGACGTTGACGGAGGTACATTCTTCCCATGTCTTGTTTGGTGATGCGTGAAGGGCAGCCTTGACGTCCGCGCGGTCGAAATACAGTGGCCAGATTTGAACATTTGGGAATGATCCTACGTCTAACGTTAGGTCTCGAGTCCGGAGAACTCATATCAATCGTACCTGGGAATCCAAGAACGTCCCATAGCACCGGGTACTATTGGAGTCATGAGAAAAAGACCGGAAATTTTCGCACAAATCAACTTACAACATCGAAGATTCTATAAACATTAAAGGCTGGGTTGATAATAAGTGCCGCTTCGAAGATGGTATCCCACACGTCGCAGCCGGGATCGTATGAAGTCGAATGACCAGGTAGTGGAAGTGGTCCCCGAGGAGGGTACTTGAGATATTTAGACATGTAGTCGGAATATCCGCATTGTTTTGCGGTATGTTTCAGTTGGGCCATAAAGGTTTGACTTTGCATGGTGAGATCGGAATAGCTTCGAATCCAAATCCACTTACTTGAACGCGAAGACGTTTTCATACTTCTGAACAAAGTTGACGGCCGGGATTTGTGTCTGTACCACGTCCCACCCTAGGACGGCTAGATGGTTGAAAATTAGGATAAGGACACCCGGATCTGGCGAGACTCACGATCGGCAATCCAAATTCCTTTCAGCTTCAGGTCCAGTTGCGAAGGGTGTCTATATATATAATCGGCGATGTCTAGACGGAGTGTGAGACGAAGAGGGATACTCCGCTTGAAGCCACTTACAAGGCACATACATCCCCGCGTACTAGGATCACCGAATCAGCATGAGCAAATGAACAGTGAAACGCTACTTACGCTCTCTCCGGTAAGGTAAAACTTCTTTCCCTTTAGTTCTTTGAAGACTGTTAGGAATTGCTGCAAGAAGCCAACGAGTTGGGCGGCGACATCCTCTTCATCCTGTTCATAGTCTCGACATCAGTAGATACAAAAGGACGTGAAACTGAATTACTTGGGCAGTAGGCTCGCCGAGAGAGTAACCTGTTCCCACTGGCTGTTCGACATATAGCACACTGGAGAGGTTGGTCCAGCTATACTCATTCTGCACCGGCCTAGCAGTTCCCCACGGCCATGTAACGGGCTATTACGGTTCATATCAGAACATGATCGAAGCCATTTGGGAAGTCCTCACTCCATTTTCTTGAAATGCGCCTTCAAGAGACGAGCATCCAGGGCCACCGTTAGTCCTGTGGAATGTGAGAAACTTTTTTTTTTACCCAAAGTTTAACCACGGCATACTCACCAGAAGATCAAGTCGTCTAGGCTCCCTTCTGGCCCTGGGGGATAGAACCAGAAGAACAGCTGCCGCGTCTCGTTTGCGTTCCCACTGATAGGCAATAGTCCGGCCCACGATGGACCAATATCAAAGTCCACTTCAGGTAAGTGAGTACCATCCACATAAAATTCTGCGGCTTTAGGATTGGTGAACGTAATATTCTTGACTCCTGTGCCAGGCGCACGCTTGATAAAGCCATGGTCATCGCGACGAATAGAATCAGATATGCGCTTTACGGCCGCTGCTCGCTTCTCTGCAATGACATGAGGGTTGGTGCGCGCCGCGAAATTACTGGCGGCACTGGCGACCGCGGTGGTGGCGTACAAGGCCAATGGGAGAAGAAGAGGGAGGACCATATCTTGGTCTTGGTGGCCTTGAGTGTGAGAGGTAGTGCTGACGCCGAATCAGGGGAGGAGCGTGAGGGAAGAGGGATTCGACCTTATATAGCCGTCGGGTGATCGCACAATTACGCAGGGATTTGTAACGGCAGCAATGAGCGCATCTATAGTCTCCTTATGGCTCATTAGGTCATAGCGCATGCCAGAAGCACGGTGTGAATGGAGGGGGATGCTGGGAATCATGCTTGAGCATCGCTGCACATGGCCCATGGGATGCTTCCCGAACGCGTAGTAGAGTATAACGGCCTTCCATATTTAATGAGCACCTTATCATCTCATTCGCGATAGGTCCCTTTTATCTGCGGCTTTTATGTTGGCCAGCAGGGAAGCTCCTGGTGCCTGTAATGCCCATTGTCGCCTATTCCTCCTCAGGATGTACAAGTGAGACCTTCTCCTTCTGATAACATGGAACTTTGTCTCGGCTTCATTTGCCGGACTCGACGTATGCATCGCTCCTGCCGTCCACGAGGATTTGCGGAGCCGCTCAACTTCCAAAAATATCCCGGCCCAGATGCTAACTAGGCGGCCAGAGATGGTTCGCAATAAGGGGACATGTATTGGAGAGCCAATATGACTCTAGAATGTTTGTGCGTCTCGAGGTTGTTATCGAGGGACCCAAAGCCCATTATCACCGCATTGAATTTCGAGGTTAAATGACAAAAGTTGTAGAGATGCAGGCTTTTGTGGCTTTAGAAGGGCCAGGAGGTAAGTAAAGCCGAAGTCAATTCAACACCACTTGCCTTTAGACCCAAAGACGAAAGCCTGGGGTATTTGCGGGATGGTGTAGGTAAGAAGTCACTGAATAGAGCAAAAATCCGCAACGAGAGGAGGAAGTAGGTAAACCGTTAGTTGTAGTGCTTGCCTAACTCTTGTCTTGTGTGTTCCACCAACCATAAACCTGGTTCGATATAAAATCTATCATACACTAAATAACCACGAACGGATAGACGCATAAACAATGCGAAGTGCAAACGATGCAGAAAATACAAACAAAAAAGAAAGAAAGGAGGGGCTCAAGAAAGTCCAGATGCACAATCAAATCCACAAAAAATTATCCCTTGGAGGAGCCTGGAGCAGGAGGCGGCTTTGTCCTCGAAAGACTCGGTAACCGGAACGCACCACTGATACTTCTCGAATTGGCGGGGTGTCCACCACCATTCGAAAAGCTTCCACTTCCGCCTGGTAGTGGTGGGAGAGGTGGAAGAGATGAAACGGTACTTGTAGGGCTGGGTGCTCCACCCACGGAGGACGCGGCATAGTTGGACTTTGTGTAGCTCGATGGCGCATAGTTGGATGGCGAGACGACAGAGGGCGAGTATTGGGAACCGGAGGGGAAGAGAGTGCTTGAGGTTGGGGTAGAGGTGCCCTGCGAGGCCTCTTTGAGTAGGAACTCTACCCACATGTTCGAGAATGACTGCCGAGAATACGTTAGCAAGGTGCATAGGCTGGAAGAAAAATGAGAACGTTACCTCGTCATTCTTATCATCATCCCCCGACTTTCCTTTCACCTTTGGTGTTGAAGATCCACTGGGAGTCAAGGGTGAGCTGCTTCCACCACGCTGTAACCCCGCCTTTTCCTTCTCCTCGTCGCCCCATCCAAGAATGCTTCCAAGTAAGTTGAGCATTTCATATCGTTTCCGGTCGGCACGAGGTGTCGTGAGGAACTGGAGGAGAATATTGGTGACAAGGCGGCGGTCAACATAGCTTGGAGAAGTTGATGCTGAAGCACCAGCTTTACCATCACCACCTGATGTGACAGATATGGGGTCCGCTGAGAACTTTCGAAGCCGCCGTAAAGCTTGGATCAAGTGCTCGTTGAGCGTCACGGCTTCTTGACGGACTTTCGTCAGGAGAATCGACTTTTCCTTAAGCTCCGCCTCGAGGTCTTTGACGCGTGTTGTGCTACCCTGCGACTCATCCAAGGTAGCTTCAGCATTGAGGGCACGAGACTTGTACTCTGCCAACGAGTTGGTCAGGCTGTCGACCTGGGCCGTATAGGTTTGTTTCAGCGAGTTTATAGTACTTGATTGGCCTGGAAGCACATGTATCAGACAAGGAACTTCAAAATGAATAGAAGAAAGCTTACTGGCTTCAAATTCAGTCAGTACGCCTTCCAAATTGTCGGCTCTCTGCTTTTCGGCCGTATATTCCTCCTCAAACTCGATCCTCTTTGCCCTTTCGTTCTCAACCTCCCTTCTCAATATGCGAATCTCATTCTTGATACCCTCGCTGGCAACGCGCTCAGCCATGAGAACGCGTTCCCACTCTTCCTTTTCGAGTTTTCCGCGCTCGAGCAGTTCATGACTCTCTTTCAACTGGTCCCGTAGACCATGCATCTCATTTGTTAAAGACGCTATTTCGGTGTTGAGGGCATTAGTCGCTTCCGAATGCGCGCTCGAGGACGATTGTTGTAAGGTTGTGAGCGTCTTGCGAAGAGCGTCGAGTTCACTCGTTACACGCTCTGATTCGGCATTGGATGACGTTAGTTCACTAGTCAAGGATGATATAGTATTTTGGTAGGTGTCATTTTGAGTTGTCAAAGTCGTGATGAGTGTTTCACGCCGTTCAAGCTCTTCCTATGAGGTGCGTAAGTATTTTGTCGCGCATTTAGACGCTCAGACGCACCGCATCTTGTTGTAATTTCAATCCAATCTTCGACTTCATTTCGCTCAGCCGATCCAACAATGTCCGATATTGGCCCTCGAGCGTTTCCTTTTCCTCTCGTGTCCTATCGAGCTCCTCTTGAAGCTCCGTGACTCGGGCAGCATCCCCAGTCGAATGGACGCCATTTCGGCTCTTCCCCGCAGCACCTATACCGTTCGCAGTGGCAGTCCCAGCACCATCGCCCGTGCCATCCTTTCTACCTTTACCGTTTGACGATTGTGTCGAGTTTGTCCTGCCGTGAGTCGCCGACATTGGGGTCTAGAGCCGCCCTGCCGTGGCACTTTGGATTCAAATAAACGGGCCTATTTTGCAGTTGTAGAGTGTCAATGAGTACCGGTGATTGCGTCCAAGTTTCCGAATTCGAGACCTGACAAAAGGGGTTCGGAAGCAGCAGAGGTCAAGCTTGGATTCCACTTTTCCTTTTCGAAACCGCTGGCTCGACAATGAGCCGTCTACCAAATAAATCATTTAATGGCCTATTATCAAGTAATGCAACTAGAAGGGTACAACAGTCTTGTCGAATAGCAAGAGCAGGTCCGAGCCGTCTGAACTCGACAAGAACAAACGCGCCAGAGACGAAGAAGGAAGAATTACCGTCAAAGGAGGGAAATCTTGGCACTTCTACGCGTATGTCCACTTTTAACTCTGCAAGACAACTGCTCATGAACGTCTCCGAGCAGAACAAAAAGTACCAAACGACAAACCAATACCGTACCAGAACACGGCTTCGGAATGGAAAGACTCATCATTTCTTACTCCTTACCTGCGCAAGCACCCTTCTCTCTACAAAGGGTTTAAATTTGTCTACGACGGTGCGTAAAAGTCATGAAGACCGTTGGTGATATGCTCAATAGACATCTATCAGGTCTGGGACTATACGCCAAGCAAGGAGATTCTGTTCGAATCGGCAAAAAAGTATACATGACCTGCAGCGAGCGAGACCTGATTGAGGAAGCCTGGGTGTACGACAGTATGTTTTCATTTCTTTGTTTTAGACCGTTCACTCATCTTCTCTAGCATGTAATATCCCGAAAACATTTCATTCCTGGTTTCAAATCACAAACCTACACGTCTGGCTTTGGACGGTCCGGACGCGTGCGCTCCCACCTCCTTACGGCCGCCTAACCCAACAATCCCTCATCGACTTTTTCTTCCAAGACATCGAAGACCGGCTCCGGAGCTTACTCGGCCCGCGTACATCCGAACGCACAATCAAGAGCTTTATGCAGGAATACAAGGAGCTCTGGAACGGCAGTACACTCGCACTCGATATCGGGCTTGTAGGTGGTGATTGGGAATTAGGAGGTGCAGTCTGGCGAAACTGTTTTGATGCGAAAGGATGGGACCTCGGTGGGATCAGAGGTGAAGACGGTGAACCCGTCTCTACGCCTAATCCTGAATCCACACTATCTTCCGTCTCTCCGGATGCTCGCGCTTTGGGCAGTATACCATCTGTCGGAGCAGCATCCGCGCAAAAGGGGGACAAGTCGCTAGCGGAGATCCCGCTACATGTCTACACGCTTGTAGGCTATATACGACGGGAGTTAAAGCGACTTGAGGAGATTCCTGACGAAGTCATCGTTAACGATATGGAGTTTGGTGAGTGGGGCAGGATGGACGGAGTCGGGAGTGGGGATGAGGTCTCAAACGCGCCGATAAGTCAGTCCGAGAAGGAACGATGGTCCAAACTCTGGAATGAGATTGGTAGCTACCGATAACGGTCATAGATGCATTGTACTAGTTGGAATTATTTGCATACACCTCTTGTCGCATAATCACGACGCCGCCTTCTTCGCCTCTTCCAGTTCCTTCTCCAACGCATCAGCCATTGCTCCCATTGTGGGGAATCTAAAGTTCCACTGAGCACCAGTGGCGTTTCCAACACCGTCCTTTCGATCAATCCACGCACTCGCCAACCCCAATTTGTTTGCCGGTATATGATCATGGAAAAGACTGCAAGCCGTGACGAGGACTTGGTCCCTCTCCACGCCCAATTCCTTTGCCACTCCGAGCATATGCTCAAAGTTTCTCACATCAGGCTTATAACTCCCGATTTCTTGCGCGGTCAATATCCGATCAAATGTAAACCCATGCTCGAGTAGTTTCTTCGTATGTGAAAACGAAGACAGGTCCACATTGGAAAGGATGACGAGTTTGTAAAACTTGGAGAGCCGTTCGAGTGCGGCAACCGTGTCAGGGAACGGTGCCCATTTGCCTACGGATTCTCCAGCAGCTTCTTTTTCCGTTTCGGAGAGCTCGGTTCCCAGTTGGCTGGCGACGCGCGCGATGGATCCAGCGACGATCTGGGAGTAGAGCATCCCGGGTTGCTCCTGTTCTAGTTTGTGTTCTTCGGTATTGTATGCAGTGATAGCTTGATCACGCGTCCAAGAGGACCCGGTGCGTTCGATGAGCGGCTGGATGAGGGCGTAAATGCCTGTTTCCCAATCCTGGTGGCGAGGATCAGTAATGAGCTCCATGTTGGAGAAGAACTCGCTGTACAATCAGAGTTCCATAGCAATCAAACGAGAGCAGTTTATAGTCGGAGATTTTGGACGCCATGACGAATCTAGGATGAGGAGAGGGAGGGTCTGAGTTTGCTTTGGAAGTTCGGGAGGCTTATGTATATGATGAAACCTATAGCTCATATCGGATCGTTATGACTCGGTTGTGGAGGTCTCATAATTGAGGGTGGTTCGGATTATTCAGCCATTCCGACCACCGGCGCTATTCGACTTGATTCGACATTCGGGACCGAGAACTCAATTCTTGTTACGCCGAGTTATTATCAATAATGACCATGAAGTGAAGCTTAAGCTTACGTTAACTAGGCGCCTTCCGTTCTTTATTTAATGCCGCCTCTCATGCGCGTCACCAGTGTATCGTCCGAGATTGTCAGGCTTTTATTGCGCGCTTACCACCGAATGCAGAGCACTTGCTCTCCTTATTACTGGGAATGAAGCAGCTGTGAGGTAGTCTTGCGTCGATCTGGCTAGATGGGTGTCCTGTTCATCGCATTTTTCAAAAGCAGCAGCAGAATGACTATAAGATGAGCAATTAACGTGATAATGAGCTGTCATTTCTGATATTAGGAAGTTTCACTAAGTCTCCACAGTAAAAACCCCACTTCCTCGTTGCCTTGTAATTGATGTCTACACTGTGATCGCTCTTTATCCTGCAATTAGTCGCTGCCCTGGATTCCCTGGATTCGGTCGTGTGGGTGGTTTTGTAGGGATGGGGTTTGCTCTTTCTTGCGCAACGTTGGACTTTGGGGCACATATACCACAGGTAAACATATTCGCGCACTGCAGAGATTAGAATCAAGCTAAATCAGAGTAGATATTACTCACACTACACCAGCAAATGCCTCCTGCACCCCCTCGTAAGCGCTGGGCAAGGCTTTCAGCGCCATGACCAGTCTCCATGCTGGATAGGGGTTGGTGATCAAAGAGGGTCAATTTCATTTCGGGTAATGCTTTGGGCTGCTCGAGATATTCAAAAGGAGCACCGGAATTTTTATCCAGTTTTATGGTAGCTCCAGAAGGGGGAGGGAATGAGCTGGCGACCATGGTGGACGACATGGAAATGTCGGTTCGAGTGTTTGGCCAATCTGATGACCTATACAGGAGAGACGTTATATAACCGACAGCCCTGTCCTGTCCAGTGCCTTGTATTATCACTTCAATTTTAAGCGCCTACAGCTGCCAGCACCAACCAGCATGTCTCCAGTTTGCCTATCTCGGCTACTATATCACGTTATATTATTCCTGCTTTAAATTCTGATTTGGAAGGGATAAGAAGATCATGCGACCTCGTTTACAAATGGGGATCCGGCTTTAGACAATGCTTTTCGGTGCTAGATAAGTTCGTCTGATGAACTGATGGCCACAACGAAAACGCTTTGGTTCCCTCTTCGTCATGTCTTTTCACCTGTTCACTCGCTCGTCTCAAGAGGCTCCAGTCGATAAACAACCAGTACACAATCCGCAGATGAAATTGGAGCCACTCAAAGGCGCATCAAGCGCTAATTTATCTCAGAAGACAGTGGAAGGCGAGCAATTAGTACAACGTTTGCGAGGCGGCTGCTGGATGGATGTAAGCGGGACTAGGCTGACCTTCTGACCCGTTCTAATCTGTTTTCTAGTGTGGTGAGGACAGTTGTATGCAATGTGGATTATGTGATTGCTGGTGTAAATGATATTCAGGGAGGGCTATATAAGCTGGTGACAAGCAACTGCCGATTCAACTCTTCTAAAGGATATATCGGATTTTCGTATCTGACCGTATTTCCAACTCTATTAATTTTACGGTTATTGACTTTTGTTCCGTTTGAAACTTGATATTCGCAGCCTAAACTTTCACTCACTAACCAAGCTAAGACGGCTAATAGTATCACCTTAAAGTAGTACCCATTGGGAAGCAGCTTATATTTATTTCCCTCTCTACACCTTCAAGTCTTCCTCATTCGCGTTTCCAGTGTATCAGCCGAGATTGCCTTCAAAAGTCGTGCATTATTGCGCACTTGTCTCCGCATCAGGAGCGCTGTCTCTATGATGAACTATTGAAAATGAAGCAGGCCCCAGGTCGCCGTGGGCTCCTTAAATATCTGGTCAAATAGGCGTGTCGCATTTCCTAAAAGATGCAGCACAATTACTGTAGTATCGGCAGAAAATGTGATAATAAGCTATAAGTTTCAGATATAGGGAAATCCTACAAGAATCCGCGTCAAAAACTCAATATACGTATCCATATCCTCGTTGCCCTGCAGCCGCTCTTTGCCCTGTATTCGCTGATTGCCCTGTAATTAATCGCTGACCCGTAGTCCCTGGAGTCGCAGGATTTGGTCGTGTTGTTGGTTTTGTAGGGATGGGGTTTGCTCTTTCTTGCGCAACGTCAGACTTTGTGGCACATAAACCACAGGTGAACATATTCGCCCACTACAGAAATTAATCCAAGCTGTATTAGGGCAAACATCACTCACACTGCACCAACAAATGCCTCCACCTCCTCGTAGGCGCTGGGCAAGGCCGTGGGCGTCGCAACTTGTCTCTGTGCCGGCAAAGAGGGATAACTTCATTTCGGGGAATGCTTTCGGCTGCTCAGGATATTCAGAAGGAGCGCTGAAATTTCCGTCCAGTTTTGTGGGGGCTTGAGTAGAGGCAGGTAGTGAGCTGGCGACAACAGTGAATGGCATAGGTAGATCGGTAGATCGGTTCAGGTGTTTGACCAAACTGATGGCTAGCGCAAGAGGGGTTATATGCTCCCTTTTCTTGATGGCACTTTCCTGTTCAGGGTCTATACTATCAGTTCTATTTAAGCGCTTACTGCTGCCAGCAGCTACCAGCAACTCCCTGACTCGCTTATTTAGGCTATTTTATCGCATTAATATCATTCAAATTCGGGATATTAACGAGATAAGAAGGTCACGAGGCCTTAGAAATTAGAAATGGAGTGAGATCCGGCCTTTGACAACGCTTCTCACCAGCTATGAATAGCTCTATTTACAAGCAAACGGCCTACTAAACATCTTTGCTCCTTCCAATTGCAAATTCATGTATGTTTGACGCCTTTCATGCTTTCCTTTTAACCATTCTAATTGACTGACCGAGAGTGGCGGATCTGCGCGGAGACTCTCGAATGGGAGCTCGTGACGGTGTGCTAGGTCTGCAACCACCGGAAACCATTCGGGACGAGGTGTGTCCTTTGGAAGCGCACCACATGTCTTGAACCTACGTATGCAATTGTGGCAGCCGTGACTGGCAACAATAAGCAAGCAATCAGCGTTCATAGAAGTAGTAACGTACGCATTCCGGTCCCATAGTCTCTTGCCAACTGCATCGATTGAATACTCAAAGAGAGGTTCTCGTTCGGGAAACTTGCCCTGGAAGAGCTGCAAAATCGGATACGAAAGCCTGTAAGACATATAAGGCATGCCCCGAGGATGGTCTAAACTTGTTATAGCCTTGACGGCTCCCCGTGAAACTATGTTCCGCCTCTCTAACATTAGAATAACTAGGTCCCATTCCACCAAGTTGCTTCCTAAGTTCAAACTCTCTAGGGACGGCCATCGCCTTGGCTGGAGTATCAATTCTTCGAGGAAGTCACCAATACACATAAACGCCAGTTCGCTAACATATCTGTTGAAGTTAATTGTTGTGAGATTGGGGAAGCAACCAAAATCGAAGAACCACGGTTGTCCTCTACGAATGAGAAGATCCAAGTTTGTCACGCTGAGAATCGGAATTGATGATACACTGTAACGAATTTGAGAGCTATCAGAATTTGTTTGGGTGGACGAAGGATCTGAAAACACCGGGGACGGTATGGAAAGTCGTTGCAAATGCTGATGCTGAATCCAATCGCCGGATATTGCAGAGATTTGATATGGATGACTAGCCAGTCTTTCGAATTCTGGAGTGACACAATGTATCTTCTTGATGTTGGGCGTGCTTAGGCCCAAAGAGAGTGACTTGAGGTTGCGTAGAGTCCGAATATAACGGATTGCGGGGTCGACACGAAATTCACCGCTCAAATCAGCCTTTTCCACTGCGGGAACCCGTTCCGCAAGCAGATCAAATACCAATGTTAACACGTCTTCATGATTATCTATAACTTCAAGCAGCTCTTCCGTCGTTGTTGTATCTGATGCCCAGAAGAATGGTCTCGCGCTGAACGCCAGTTCTAAATATCGGATGGAGCAAAAGGAATTATTGCGAGTTTCATTGTACTCTGTGGCCTTTTGAATCTCTTGGTTTATTTGGAGAGCTATCCGGTCTAGAACTGGGAAATGCACGAGGCTGTCCAACAGAGAGGGAATGTTGCATATGTTGATCTGCGTATTCAGGTGGGTCAACATGTTCCCAGTATATTGAAGTGCCCGAGTCACGTTTAATCCACAGTATGAAAGAGTCGTTATCGAAGGTGATGGCGAATTTGTTGCTTTCTGAGTGGATGTCTCCCTATCGGAATGCCGCTCAAATATCCGAAGATATTTGAGGTTGTTAAAGCGGTTGAGGACTTCAACCGTTTGTTTATCAAGGCGATCAATCGTAACCATTTTTGGTTTGATGAATTCACCCTCGACGAAAAGCTGCGGAGTGACCCAGGTGGGATCAAGATTGATTTTTGAGCATAATCGTTGCAGCAAAATCGGATCCATTGGAGCCATATACCGGCGGGGATTGTCCCACCAGTGAAACACGTCATACCTGTTGCTGGATGGAAAATCGATATACCTGAGAACTGGGAGAGAATCAAAGGCGGTTACAACAGTAACTGCTTCCTCGAAATTCATTATAGCTACCCTCAAACCCTTGATCCTGTAGGCTTCCCCGAGAATCATAGGCGCGAAAGGTTTCCAAGCCTCATAGGACGTGTTAATGGCGACGTGGATCTTGAGAGGGCGAGATAGGTGCATGCTAATCATAGCTTTTGCCAAACAATCGCTATCTACTTCATTCAAGATGATCGTTGTCCATAGTGAGGGAATAGACGATATATTTTCGCGCCATTTGTGTGACACAAGCGTGGCTCTAATCACGTCGGTTGGATAGTCAGGAATTATATCTGGCCACAGCTCTGGGGGCAGGACAGTGAAGGGATCTGGGAGTGGTCCTGGAGTCAATGCCAATTCCTCATCCACTAGGTCATTATAACCTTGTTGAATTTCGTGTATTCGATCCGGTATGTAGGATTTTTCAGTGGGTTTATTGTCTAGCCGACCGATCTCGGCAAGAAGGAGGCTTCGCTGCTCTTTTATGGCAGCTATGCGCTTAGTAGACGTTTCCTTTGACGCATTGGACGATTGTGCAATTTGGTTAGGGTACATGGTTCTTTAACGATCAGATCGAAACCCTTGAAGGTGGGTACTGAGTTCAAGAAGGCGTAGCGCCGCCCCTCTTAGGAATAGGCGCGCGTACTGCGCCCTAGATTATTTATGGTTGAGCCGCACTGATTAGTTTAGTCCCTCAGAATACATACAGTGCTTTCACAATACACTGCTTGTAATTAATCCAGTTTTGGGCGCGCGGAGAACATAATGATAATAGATGGTGGCTCGGACATAGATCGAATGGTCTACTCCAGACACATCTGAAGAGATATTGAGATAAAATTCGTTCTATTCTAAGCCTAGGATATATGAGCTTTGTTGGGTGGGTCGACGGACTGCTTGGGAATCGGTGGAGTGAATGCTGAATCAGAAAGGAGGCTGGCTTTAGCGTCTGCTGGGTTGAAAGCTAGATCCAGCCATACGCGAAAGGAGGGCAGAGCTTCAATGAAATTGCTACTAAAGGATTAATAAACACTCTCAAGGAGCCAATATTTTCGAGGAGAGGCATAGCGACTATTGGATATAATTTACCTAACACTCAAATACCATTCCTCAAACCTTGAGAACCAGCTCCATGCCTAGACGAATGCTAAGCGATGGATACACCGCTCGAGCATATGCGTCACACACACCAAATAACAACACATTCGAACCACAAAACTAAAACGCTCGAGCTCTCCGTACATACCTGCGCAAACCAACGCGGTGGTGTGGTATTGAATCACCTCTATTCGATACTTAAAAGTGTCATTTTATAGGAGTTCTACTGCTATCCTATCTTTAATTGTAGGAGCCTTGGATAGTGGACCACCAGTTACTAATACGTGCAATTGGACGGCCTACTGAATATCTTCGCTCCTTCCGTGTGCAGGTGCATGTATCTTAAACGCCGTTCATGCTTTCCCTTTAGCCATTCCATCTCACTGGTAGAAAGCAGTGGATCTGCGCGGAGACTCTCGGGTGGAAGCTCGTGGCGCTGTGCTAGCTCTGCGACTCCCAGAGACCTTTCAAGATATGGTGTATCAATTGGAGACTTGCTACATGGCTTGAACATGCGTATGCATGTACGACAGCCATGGCTAACAACAATAAGCAAGCATTTACTGATCATAGATATAGTGGCGTACACATTACGGTTCCATAGTGTCTTGCCGACTGCATCGACCGAATACTCGGATAGAGGTATCCGCTCGGAGAACTTACCCCGGAAGAGCTGTGAAATGGGATACGAAAGCTTGTAAGGCAAATCCCCGAAATACCCCAATGATGTTATAGCCTTGACCGCTCCTCGCGAAACTACGTTCCGCCTCTCTAACATTAGGATAACTAAGTCCCATTCCACCCAATGGCCGCTTAGGTTGATACTCTCTAGAGATGGCCATCGCCTTGGCTGGAGTATCAGCTCTTCGAGGAAATCACTAATACATATGAGCCCCAGCTGGTTAAGATATCCGTAAAAGCCGATTGACGTGAGATTTGGGAAGTAACCAAAGTTAAAGAATAAGGGTTTTAGAATGGAAAGATCCAAGCTTGTCACGGTGGGGATTGGCGTTGAGGATACGCTGTACCAGGGCTGAGTATTATCCGACTCAGTCTGGGAGGATGAAGGATCTGGAGATCCTGGAGGTGATATTGAAAGATATCGCAAACTTTGATGCTGAATCCAATCCATGGACATTGCAGGGATCCGGTACGGAAGAGTTGCTAGTCTTTCAAATTCTGGCGTGACGCATCGTCTCCCGCTAATTATAGGCACGGTTGGGTCTAGAGAGAGTGATTTGAGGTTGCGTAGAGTCCGAATGTAGCCGAATGCAGGGCCGAAACGGAATTCCTCGCTCAAATCAACCTTTTCCACCAAGGGCATCTGCTCTGTCAGCAAATCAAATATTAGTATCAACAGCTCTGCGTGACTATCTATGGCTTCAAGCAGCTCTTGCGTCGTTGTATCTGATGCCCAGAACGATCTCGCCATGAACCTCAGTTTCAAAGATTTGACGGAACGAAGGGAATTATTGGAAGTTTCATTGTACTCCACGCCGTCTTTGGTCACCTGATTTACCTGAAGAAATAGCCGGTCTAGAACTGGGAACTGCACAAGGTTGTTCAGCAGGGAAGGAATATTATATAAGTCGATCTCTGTATCCAGATTGGTCAAATTGTGACCAGTATATTGGAATACCCGAGTCACGTCTGATCCCCAGTATGAAAGAGTCGTTATCGAAGGTAATAGCGAATTGGGTGATTTTTGAATGGGTGGTTTCCTCTGCAAATCCTCGTCGTATAGCTCGATATGTTCGATGCCAGAGAATTTGGTGACGAATTCGACTGTCTGCTCATCAAAGCGACCAATCGTGACTCTTTTTGGTTCGATTAAATTACCCTCAATGCAAAGCTGTGGAGTGACCCAGGCGGGATCTAGGTTTATTTTCGAGCATAATTGTTGGAGTAAAATCGGGTCCATTGGATCAGCTACCATAACCTGACTCGTCCTCCAACCACGGCCGTTGGAAGAAATGTCTCCTATGCCGGTAGTTGAATGGAAATCTGATAGACTTGAGAGCTGGGAGCGAATCGAAAGCGGTTACAATGGCAACCCCTTGCTCATGATCAATGTTATTTAGTGTCAACGCATGGATCCTGTGGGTTTCCCCAATAATTATAGGCGCTATTTGTTTCCAAGCCTCTAATGGAGCTCCAATAGATATATAAAGCTTGAGAGGGCGAGATAGGTGTATGCACGTCACAGCTCTGGCCAAACAATCTGGAGTTGCTTTGTTCAGGATGACCGTTGTCCACAGTGAGGGGATGGAGCATATAATTTGACGCCATTCCGGTGACACGAGTGTAAGGTTGAGCACTTCTTCCACGTGGCCAGGGATGATATTTGGCCACAGCTCCGGGGGCAGGATAGTGAAAGGATCAGGGAGTGGATCTGGAGTCCACTCCGATTCTTCATCCAGTAGATTGTTAAAATCTTGTTGAAGCTGATGTATATGATCTGATGGATCAGAAATGACACCGAGTTCATTCTCCAATCGCTCAATCTCGGCAAGAATGAGACGCCGCCGCTCATTTATGGCTGATATGTGTTCAGCCGGCATCTCTTTTGGTATAATTTGTAACAGAGGGGCTGTCCAAGATAGCATGGCTTGTTTTGGGACTAATATGGCAACGCCAAAGTAGGGGCTGGGTCCAAACTCTGGCCTTGTACCTTGAGTGAAGACATCGAAGACAATTTTTGCGATGGAGAAGTACTGATTGGATTAGCCGCTTGAAGCATCTCCACCGTTAGGCGCGATAGATGGGCGCGGGCGCTTCAATAGAGATTGGAATAGATGTATAAGCGATAAGTCCTAACTTACTAACGTGATTACTCGGTCAATTTTAGAAGTTATGGGATTTCCGACCGCGCCGGATTTAGTGGGAAGCTCGTCGGATTTAGCCCTAGGTGTCGGGATTAAGCTCCTTAGTAAGCAAAATCTTATACAATCCTTGAATCAGTCATTTTGGTGTTGATTATGCGGCGCTGTACCTTTGGTTGGTATAAAAGGGGGACAGCGGGAGGGGCCTCCCCTTACCAAACCACAGATAAATCACTTGTTTTGAAATCGGATCTCTCCAAAAGCCTATAAAACATGTCGGTCAATGAGCTCGCTTCCACTCGCCCCATGTTCACCGAACATTTCCATCGAGATGTCTATCCAGCAATTGTGAGTCCTTCAGGTATTCTGCTTTGCAGTGACTGACGGTAATGAATCACAGGATCCTACCAATCCCGCCCTCGCTCTCACGGGAAAGACCGTCCTTGTTACAGGAGGTGGCCGTGGAATTGGTGTATCGATTGTCGAAGCTTTTGCCAAAGCGCAAGCCAAATCTATCATACTGACGGGAAGAACTGAATCCTCCCTGGTCGCTGCCAAAGAGAAGTTTACCAAAGCCTTTCCTGGTGTCCAATTCATCGCTTCGGCTGTCGATATTGGAGTACCTGAAAGCGTCGACGCAATGTTCAAATCCCTCAACGGAAAGGTAGAGCACATCGGTAAGTGTTTCTGTATTACATTACGGAGAAGTGTCTCAACCCTGACAGACGTCTTGGTCAACAACGCTGGAGTAAATAGCGAGTACGGTGTCAGGATTGGTGAAAGCAATGTTGAAAAATTCTTGGCCGACATTGTAAGTCACTCACAAAAAGGTAGCGATGATCACCGGTACTCACAAAGACGAAACGCAGAATATCAACGCAGTTGGGCCGTACCTCCTGGCTCGCGGACTCATCCAGTTCAACCCTGCTGATCATCCCACCACTTTTATCACATTGTCTACTGGGATTAATGAGGGTTTCACCCACATGAATGGATACCTACTTAGCAAGCTGCCCCCAGTCAAGTTGATGCAGCTCCTTGACCTCGAATACCCAAACCTACGCACCTTTTCGGTTATTCCTGGGCTAGTTGCTACGGATATGCTCATCGAGGCATTCAGCGCACTTGCCCTCGACAAAGGTGAGCCTCTTTCGCCAGGTCAAAAGCGACCTTTTCTAACATTAATCCTAGCGCCTCTGGTTGCTGGTGTATCCGTCTACCTCAGCCATCCCAAAGCCGACTTTTTGTCTGGTCGTTTCTTGGATGCCCGTTGGGACATCGAAGAGGTGGTAGCGCGCAAGGAGGAAATTGTGAAGAATGATTTGCTTAAGATTCAGATTGCCGGGTACTAATGCGTGGTCACGTGGGCTCTACTTATCCGTGGTGGCAAGTCTACGGAGAAGCGGAAGCCGACTCGCCTAAATTCGCTCGGTTGTACACCTGGTCTATAAATCAAATAAAGCTATCAGTTACAGAATGTCTGTGCGCGAACAAAGCAAGATGCATGAGAGATGGGTCCCTTCGAGTGGAAATTGGATGGAAGCTAAAGTAAGGCTACACTTCGGGCACAATGCCAGCAAAGCTAGCTGCCGAACCTAAGAAATGTCGAGTCAGTCAGACCCTCCGTCGTAGTAATGTATAACATACCGGAACATATCGAGTTTACTCCGTAACGGAGCCGCAGCCTCTGAATCGACACCGATTAGAGGTTCTTTAGGAGTGCGTATAGATGACACTGCCGCCCGAATAGCGTAATCTTCTTTAGCAGGAAACGAGATGCGCCGCTTCTTGTGCTGCCTTTCTGCATCGTCCTCATGCACATCTTCGGAACCGTCAATACCCTGCGGAATACTACGTCTATTGCGCAGGAGTGGCTCGGATTTGCGCGGTACTCGAATTGGAAACGTCTTTCTCTTCTCGGTAGGGGAAGGTGACCGTGAACCATCCTCGGAATTCAGTACAATGGGTTTGAGAGGATCTGCACTCCTTTCTCGATTTGGCTTGCTTGATTTAGGAAGATCGACACGTCGTTGAGCGATTGGCGAAAGTTGTGTCTCCCTGCGGACAAATGTACGCTTCTGACAATCGTTTAATATAACCCATTGTCAATGATAAGGAATACAAAAAGTACTCACTGTTGACGTATACGAGGCTCCCAAAGAGAACCTGGCCTTCCAACCCTGCGCTACTGTCTGTAGTCTTCTATTCTCTTCTGCCTTCCATTGGTCCTCCTCCGTTCCGTTTTCATCCAGTTCGCTCTCCGCGACTGCATCAAAGTCGCTCTCGGGAGCAGAATCTCCAAGGGGAGATGTCAAGTACAGTCCCTGGGAATCGACACCCTTTCCCTTTCGACGGAGGCTATGATCTGTATCCAGGACACCAGAGGAGCCTTCCTGACTGTTTCCTGGGCTAGGGACACTGCCTTCAAAGGACGAGAAGATCGCGCCAAGGTCAACAATCAGGGTAGGCTTATTTCGCGGCGTGCCCGCGATTTCTGTCTTTGTTGGAGATGGAGTTGTACAGACCAATAAAGTGGACGGTTTCGATGGCGGAGCAGAGACGGCTGGGTTGATAGGTCTTTCTACTGAGGGAAGAGGTTCCTTGGATCGCGGGTTGATAACCAACGGTTGTGCCGACCCGTTAATGGCCCTGGAAACGATGGGACTGGAGAATACTTCCTCTGCATCTCCCCAGCCGTCCTCTTCATCTGCAAAGCCAGCGGAAAGGACTGACTCTTTCTTC
Organism: Serendipita vermifera MAFF 305830; assembly: GCA_000827415.1. Lineage (NCBI taxonomy): Eukaryota > Fungi > Basidiomycota > Agaricomycetes > Sebacinales > Serendipitaceae > Serendipita > Serendipita vermifera. The sequence continues at coordinate 29,695 of KN824370.1, forward strand.
CTGGCAAGGTTCCTTCCATAGTCCGGGGAAGGAATAAACCCTGGCGATGAAACCCGAATGTCGTCGTCCGACGTGGGGGATGGCGATTGATATCCTGATTCTTGTTCTACTCCATCAAGCTCGAATTCGATCTCTAGGTATTCTTCTCCATCCACTTGTACGACCAGTGTTCCCGCACTGATGTCTCCCTTAGACTCTAGGGCATCATCGGCAGCAGGAAGGGGAGCATCTTTTGCCGGTAGAGTGACGTTATGGGACTTGGCTGCTTTGGTGGTAAAGAAGCGACTAGTGGAGGCGGACACTTTCGTTAGGCCGGATGTCTTCGCAGCCTCATCCTTTAGCTGTAGCCGGTTCGCCTGCTGTCTTTCCATCTCTCCGGATAGTGATCGTCGGCCGCTCCCAGTAGTTTTACACGCGGAACCGCTCGGGCCTGCAGAGACACTTGAACTCTGTACAGGGAAGTTCTCTTTGCTTTTGATTAGAGGAGCGGACTTGGGAGCCATGAAACGATCCATTGGTCCTTGCTTGGCCACTGCTTTTATAGGACCTGCCGCCGCCGCGGGATTTCCCGACTTCTTCGCTTGTGGTTTGAACCCGGGGTTGATATCCTTGATGGGTTCTTGAGAGAGCGGACAGAGGTCACCAACAGCAATCAACCGCGCAACATCAGCGGGTATATCGCTATATAAGAGGGTCAGTCTGATACTTTTTTAACTAAATATGCTACTCACGGCCCAACAAAACGATCCTTTTCCTCTGTCCAATCGTCGGGTGCTTGTCCAGCAAGGTGAACCAACTGCTTGGTGGACGGGTCATAGACCCTTTGAAATAGGAAGGCCAGCTCCGCCAATAAAAATGTTTCGAGATAGCCCTTGGGTATCTTGATCGCCCCGTTTTCTAATGCGATGAATTTGAGAGTTCTCTCCAAGCTTTTGTATTTCCTGAGCAGCTTGTTTGCGGTCCGGACGCCGATCCCTTTGAGACCTTCTAGGTAGTCACATCCACTGAGCATGGCCATATGACGAAACTCTGTGTCTGTCCATAGAGAGAGATTGATATCCTTGACTTGGGAAAACCGAGAGCGTGAAATGTGGGTGAGAGTGTATGTTGAGGCGTCCAGTTTGAAATAGACATTTTGACAACCAAAAACCAATAAATCAGAATCCTCGGTGAGAATTCCATCGACTATGCCGGATCGTTCGAGGAATGCCAATTGTGCGTCGGCTTCGTATGGAGCGACTACATATTGAACCGACTCTGCCCGTAAAGCCTAAAGGGATTAGTCTTTGCTTGACGAGAAGAACCTGATGTACCTTTATGAGTTGATAAGCATGTCTAGGGCTCACATCGACGCATTTGACGTAGAGTTCACGAGCTTCAGCATGACGACCTTCAGACGCCAACTGCCGTGCTTTGGCTTGAGACTCTTCTCTTCGCCTAAGATAAAGGTAAATCGAATTGGTAAGCAAATTTGTCTTTTTGGTTCTGGCGACGCGTCGTTGGGACTCACTTCCGACGTTCTACTTCTGTTCCCTGTTTGGCCGGGAGAGGACCGCCATCAAAGACAATGTATGGTTCAATTCCATGGTGCCGCATGAGTCTAATGCGATGCATAGCATAATCGACATATCTACAAGGACGCATTAGCCTTTGCACTTGAACCAATTCTCGCAAATACGCGTAAAATGAGCAGCTGTCATTTACCTTGTAGTCGGTTTACCCGTTACAAGTTCTGTGGCGCAACCATACGCACCTTTGTGAAGCCAGACGTAACCGTCGACGGCGAGAGTTTTGCCAGAAAGCTCGGAAAGATGTTTTTGTTGTTGAATAGATTTCAAAAGTGGAAGTAATCCGGAAATGCCCATGTCATCGGAGATTTAGGCCCAAGAAGGTCGAGAGCAAGGAGCACTGGTCGGAGTTGAAATTCATTCTCCGCTTGAAGCACGAGTGGCAAGAAATACAGGAAATCAATAAATTATTGCTTAGTAATATACAATACAATTACACTGAATGATCTCTCGGCGCACCGGGTCCAAGGTGGCGATACGGTCTCAGAAACTTGTAGCCTGCACCCTCCGGCGAGGATACCAACAAAATGGCGGCATCTGCATCTATACCTGTGAATCCCTACGAGTTACTTGGAGTCCCTTCAGATGCTCGTGACGATGTGATAAACAAGGCCTTTCGCCAGAAATCGCTCAAAGTCCATCCGGACAGGAACCCAGACAACCCAGAAGCAGGTGAGTTTTGTGTACATGACATCACCACTTGTTTCTTACACGGAGTTTTGTTTAAAGATGTGTAATTTGACGCGATTTTTCCACAGCCGCAAAATTCCACGAGCTCAAACAAGCACAAGAGTTACTGCTTGATCCTGTACGACGGGCAGAAATTGATGCATCCGTGAAGAAGCGTCAACAGCATGCTGAGCAGTACGCCAAAGCGGACGCTAAACGGAAGCGCTTTATGGACGAGTTGGACGCAAGCGAACGATCGTTCAAAAAGGCAAAACAAATGAGTGACATTGAAAAGAGGAAGAAAGAGGAAAAAGAAGCGGCGCTGAAGGAACAAGGGCGGAAGATGAGGGAGGAGCGGGAGGGTCGCGCGGCTGCCAGTCAGCGAGAGGCGAGAGAAATGGAGCTAGATACCCTTGCAGACAAACCCGAAACAGGTATGGACCGCATATCATCCAAAGAGGAATGAACTGACGACTCCTGTGCACTAGTTTCTTTTGATCCGCAAGAAGCGCCTGTCCGAGTCAAGTATACCCTTCCAAAACGACCGGACCTATCGACGCAGGAAGCGCTCCTTGCACTCCTTAAGCCCTTTGGCCCAATTGATGAATCATGTCTCATCTTCACATTGAAGCAACCCAAAGACAAACCCAACGCCCCACCAAAGTTCGCCACTGCCATTGTCGTTTTCAAAAAGGTTGAAGACGCGTTCGGAGTGGTCGGTGCTTCCGGTCAAGAATCGAGGGGGATGAAAAACATCGAGATCTCGTGGGCAAAAGGGGAAGAGCCCAGCGTGATCAAAACATTGCGTGAAAAGGGCCTCCTTGGCACAGGAAAACGGCAAGAAAGCGTGACAGGGACAGGACCTTCATCTGTACCCGCAGCCAATCAACCTTCCCAAAGTACTATCCCTGCTTCTTCATCGGTGCGTACTCTTGTTTTCAATGTAGCCACATACTTACCAACTCACCAGGGGCCGAATAAACCCAACTTGCCGTTCTCATACGACTCGAAGTCGATTTCTGATTTCGAATCGGTCACGCTGATGCGAATGAGGCAAGCCGAACGAGACAGGCTTGCTAAGGAGATAGAAGAAGCAGAAAACAACGAGAGTAATGCATAGCGAGGTTTTATGACTTAAATCTCCAGCAATCAACTGTTTCCGGTCCTACTCTACATTCTAGTCGATACAGCTCTTGACGATGATCATATTCTAGCGGGTCTTTGGATTCTATTCCCGACCGAAAGGGAGGGTCTTCCCGGCCCAAAAAACCAGGGCATCAACATTATTTAAGATTTCTTTGATTTTTGTGATTGGCTCACGCCTAAATCCTGATTCTGATTGGCTCGAGCTTAAATGTGACAGCTCGCTAAGCGCTCGCCTTGTTTCTTTTGTATTACCTCAGCTTAGCTCTCCCCTCGACCCCCTCGACATGTCACCTATCCCTTCAAGAAAGTCTTATTAGACAGCCTCTTGTTATCGGCATCTTCGTAAACGTGAACTCGGTTTTCTTCCAGAAGTGCCTCTGCCGAGCATTCTCTACTGACTACTAGCCTTAAAAAGTGCCAGTACTAATATCGCTGCACGACGGATTCGGAATTGTATCTTTCGATGGATAGCAAATATCGCGGACACTCCTTCTTGAATCTCCTCACTTATCAGACGATGCATTGACTCCCGTTCAGCTGTGGACGTGGTCTATGATTACGTCCACCGACATTTCCGTCTCGGTACGCGCAGTGTTATTTCTCGTATGTCTCCTTCAACACCCTCCAACAGTTATTGAAGTCACCGCCCAGCTGTTCGCCGAGAGCGCCATGTCGACCTGGCTGGTCAGGTAGCCATTCTTACGTAGCCTACGGCTGCATCACTCAAATGAACACCCATATCGACTGTTCAATCGTGTTAGACACAGACCGTCTTGGGCATGGATGTTCCTCGGCGAGGAGACGAACGTGAGTCTTATCCCCTGAGGTGGCGTTTCGGATGCGTCGCCACAGGCGGGTGGGCCAGGGAGTGGTGGGCGGGATACAATCAACCCGGTGACAGGAAAGGGAATCGGACTCGCGGCGATGGGGTGGGACAAAGCGAAGGGAGTTATCTTGTCGAGGTGGTCGAGACTAGAGGTGAGTTGCCATAACACATTTAAGCTGACTGATACGTATATAGCTATAGTAACTGATCCCTGCTCCACTCGTCTAGCCTGACTGTAGGCTGCCTGCCGTCGCCCTCAGCTACCGTTTATATTATGTGCATAACTAGAGATACCATTTCAATACTGCGTTGTTCATTCGCTTGAATAATCATGTCTCGTAAATGCGATGGCTCAAAGCCTCAAACCGTCTTGAGTACTTTCGTACGAGACCAAGAGTTAAGTTCTTTCGAGACTTGTTTCATTTAGAATACGAGATAGCTCATCGGGAGGGGCTCCCGGAGGGCCATAATACTGTAACGCGCGTTGAATAGCCTCATGTCTGAATGCATTGTTTTGTAATTTTACTGGCTATTCTCATACATCGAGACCGAGCCTCCGAGAGGCATGAACCTTGTGCTCGCGCTCGCTCAAAACCCTTTGAAATAACCTCAAAGTTCTAAATTAGATTTATTCGAATTATTATCGACAACGCGAGGCGTAGATGCCTATATTTGATTAAGCGCCTTCTTGGATTCATTCGCGATGCACCTTTCTCGAAAACTGAATGTGGAGCTCATATACCGTCCATGTGATCCTCTACCGACCAAAAGCCGTGGAATTCAGGCCGTTTTCTTTCGATTGCTTAGTCGCAAGCCTTGAACCCAGCCTTCCCCGGCTCTTCCCAAAGACTGTGGCCTAGCGTTGAAGCCAAGACTCATCAAGGCTCAGGAAGTAAACGATTGTCTTTTCGAGCACCATGTGGGTCATCGCGAGGACGCGGCAGTTGGTGCTCGAGGTTAGCATTCTTCCGCAGTCCACAACATATACCCGTTACTGATACCTTTTTAGATCATAAACAATGATCCCTTCTTTATTGATGGTTACGTCTTCTTGTTGGTCGCGTTTCTCTATCTCAAAAGGCGAGTGCCACCGCTACCTGCAGCAATTCGACGGCATTTCTGGCCTTTCAAAGAATTTATCAACATACGCGAGGCTGAGGCCCTTGCGCAAGGGGTGAACTCATCAATACCAGTCGATATAGAACCTTCAATAGATCGCGCCGCTCGACGACGAGATCACATACTTGCCGGGTTCGGCACGTGTCAGACCCTTGTCTGGGCCTCGATATGCCTATACACGATGTATAAAATGCCACTCATTGACCCGCGACAAGAAGACTCCGAACTCGTTTCAAATGCTTTTATTTCCAGCCTAGCATGGGGATATACGTGTAGGCCGGCGAATTACCCCAGACGCACACCCGCGTACGACTTCTTGATACTCTATCTCGTTCTTCTACTCCGGGCTTTGGAGATCATCGCAGTACCCGCCTACCAATCATACGTGTGGCAGAGCAACTATTTCACAGAGAAGTGGGGGCTATACGCGACGGCAATGAATATTTGTGTCCTCGCGTATCTTATCTCCGTCGTTCTCAAAACGCCTGTGGCTCAGCCTGGAGAACACAGTGGCATCTCGCCATCCGCAATTGGGACGACCATTTCCCCAGAAGACTATACGACATTATGGAATTGGATCACCTTTTCCTGGATGACTCCTTTGACTCGTAAAGAGTCTCTTTACAAGGAAGAGGATGTTTGGAATCTCACCCCAACAATGGCATCGCTCGCCTTGTACACAAAGTACAAAGATGTCGGGAAGCGATACAAAACATCTGACGGAAAACTTACATCATGGTCATTTTTCAAGCATTGGTGGGCGTGCAATTCACTCGACATGATCCTCTTGTTCTCCGTCTCAATCATCTCCATTCTCCTCGATTTCACTTCTCCCCTTTTCATCAAACTCATCCTAGACAACATCACCCTTTTGAGGAATGAGACGAATCCCGTAAAGGCACGCCAGCTACGCGCACTCGCAATGATGTACGCCTTCGCGACCTTTATCTGCACTTTTGCACGTGCATTGATCAACTTGCAAGGGCTGTTCCGTGGAAGACGAGCTGGTACAAGGTCCAGAAACGAGATCATGATTGCCATTTACGAAAAGGCCCTCAAGAGACGAGACGTCATTACTCCACCTTCAACCAGTAACAATTCGGATCCACTCAAGGATGCGCCGAATTCTAGGGAGAAGCAAGAAGCTGCCGCTGACCTAGGAAAGGTGGTCAATCTCATGAGTTCCGACGCCACAACTCTCGAGGAGACTATCAATATGCCGTATATATTTTGCGTATGTGCACGTTCTACCAGGTAACCTGTCTGAGAGGGTACTAATAACGTTGAAAAGGACGCTCCTCTGAAAATTATCTTCGCATTTATCTTTCTTTACCAGTAAGTTCCGAATCACAACTATCTTTTAATACTGATCTTCTTTCCCTCAGCCTCTTGGGATGGTCCGCTTTCGCTGGGCTCACAGTTTTCGGCATTGTTTCCCCGTTGAATCATATTGTATCAAGCAGAGCTTCCAAGGTATTTCAGAATAGGCAAAAGGTAAGCAACAAATTCAGCGTTTGGGAGTGTTCGCATAATAATGGGGTCACAGGCAAGCGATAGGAAAATGACCCTTCTCAACGAAATGATCGCAGAGATCAAGTTCATCAAGTTCATGGCAAGCGAGGATCGGTGGATAAAACGCGCACTCGCAGCTCGCGCGGAAGAGCTCAAGTATATCCGCCAGAGTTAGTGTTCCGACGTTTTTGAAGAGCTTGGCTGAGGTATACTCTTATAGGCCGTTATATTGATCTTATTTTCTCTCTATTTTGGAACGGTACCCCCATCGCGGTCACCGTCGTCTCTCTCAGTACTTTTATCTGGAATGGGAACAGGCTTTCGGTTTCTACGGCGTTTACTGCAATTCTTTTATTCTCTATGATGTCCCAGTATGTATCATGAGTGTATTTTGCTCACATTCAATCATGCTAACGCTAGGGCAGGTCTCTTAGCACCTTCCCTATGGTGTTGGTAAGAGTCCTGAAAGTCAAGATATCCATCAAGCGTATTTCGGATTTCCTCAGCGAGCAAGAAGTGGACCCAGTAGCTACTTCACTGAAACCAGAAGATGCAAGCCTCCCACAGATAAGGCGTGACGAGAGTACTTTCGTTCGCGAACATTTGGGCATTGAAAATGGTTTCTTTGAATGGAGTGCACCTGATAGAGGCACAAAGGACTTAACGAGCGAAGGAAGTCCGCAGAAGAAATCCAGGTGGAAGCTTGGGTCATGGTCAAAGCCAGTGGCGTCCGAATCACCTCCCTTACCAACGCTTCCTAATGCCGCCCCGGATTCCACTGATACTCCAACCCATTCTAGCGAAGCTCTAGAGCAACTAACTGAAGATTTCACCGCCGAAAACGGAACATCAGCCACTCCCTCGAGGCCAATAGTCGCCGAACGCCAGTTTCAGCTTCGAGGCATCAACGTCATCTTTCCACCTGGAGAACTCTCGCTAATTGTGGGACCTACTGCATGTGGGAAGACGGCATTACTGCGCGCACTTTTGGGCGAAATGTATACGTTGCCTCTGCAACCCGAGAGCTCTGGGACAACAAATATCTTTCTACCGAGGGACCCTACACGGCTAATTGAGTCTACAGGGATGAGAAGCTATGTCTCATATGCCTCACAGGTATGAATGGTTACTCTGAAGCCTCGTCAAGATTGCTAATATGTTGAAGACCCCATGGCTAGAGCATTTAAGCATTAAAGAAAACATCTTATTTGGGAGCGAGTTCGATGAAATCAGGTACAAGCAGGTGCTAGAATGCTGTGCTCTCAATCCCGACCTCAGAGTGCTAGAAGACGGAGATGAGACGGAGATCGGAGAGCGCGGTGTCACTTTGTCTGGAGGACAAAAAGCTCGGTAAGTGTTGTAACTTACTTTGTTTTCTTGCCATTGATACTTGGCAGGGTCGCGCTAGCTCGAGCAGTTTATGCCCCGACGGGGTTTGTTCTCCTAGACGATCCACTATCTGCCGTGGTAAGAGAACTCAAATCTGTGATTCTGGTCCTTGCTGAATTCGAAACAGGATAGCCATACAGCTCGCTTCTTGGTTGAGCGATTGTTCCGAGGACCTCTCCTTGCCCATCGCACAGTTGTCAGTCTTTTTTTGCAGCAGCGAAAGTGAAAGCATGCATGCTGACGCAGTTTTTAGGTCCTTGTTACCCATCATGTCGATTTGGTTCTTCCGCTGGCAGGCTATCTCGTCAAGATGCAGGACGGCTCCATTGAGACACAGGGAACTGTCTCTGATCTAACGGCACGCAGTATCCTGGACAATATCAAATCTCAACTCCCAGAAGGGACAACAGAACGAACGGAGTCTGCTGCCGCCGAAGCACTAGAGACTATGGAATATCTACCCAAGAACATGAAATCGAGGAAAAAGCTGATTGAGGAAGAGGAACGTGCGCGAGGATCCGTTAAATGGTCGATTTACCATAAATACATAACGGCTTCGTATGTGCCATCTCAGGAAACTAGAGAGCATTGGAGACTGATCGGTTTCAAGAGCGTATTCCATATGGGTAGCATATCTTTTCTTCACAATGTTGCGAGCAGGGATCCAAATTGGCGAAAAGGTACGAGGGTTGTAAACCCTGTTCACAGTACTGACCGTTTAAAGTTGTGGATACAAATTTGGGGAGAGGCACGCAGTTTTGCCTTCGTTATTCTACATTCTAACCTCCGATCGCCCATAGGCATATGACAGTGCGCCTGCCTTTACACCCGCCAACACTTTGCATGCACGGCAAGCCCAATGGCAATTATCTCCAGTCACGACATGGGTGCCGGGATTCAGAGCAAAATCACCAATGTTTCCTCCTGCAGATGAACACCCCTTCTTTTATGTCGGCGTTTTCGCGTCCATAGGCCTCGCGTTACTTATATCCGAGCTACTTGGTAGTGGCGTTCTTATTCTTGGCTCTTACCGGGCTTCGAGGATCCTCTTTGGACGAACCCTGGACTCGGTGACGCGAGCGACTATGCGGTCAGTTGATCCGTATATATTTTATCTATTTTGCTTACTGTAGGCCTGAATTCAGGTTCCATGATACTACTCCAACAGGCCAGTCTAGTCCTTGGTTTCCAGATGTAAACCTTATAGTCCCAAATAGGTCGAATCCTCAACAGATTTAGTAAAGACTACAACGTCATCGACACGACTATGGGATTCTCATTTGCTTACTCTCTTAGCTGTCTATCCACCATTTTGCTCTCAGTGATCACCATCGTTGTCGTCTCCCCAGGCTTTATTCTTCCAGGTACTATCATTGGACTCGCGGTAGGTTGAACTGTTCCCTGCTAGTGTACCATGCCAGCTAAACATGCCATAGTATCTCCATATCAGCAGAATTTACACCCGAACGACGCGGCCGCTGAAGAGGCTCGATTCAACAACAATCTCGCCTATTTTTTCCTCTTTTAGAACAACGTTGGAAGGCCTAGCCACCATTAGAGCATTCTCCGCCGAACGCCGTTTCATAGCCCAATTGATGAACACCTTGGACGCCAGCACGAAATGCACCTGGGCATACTGGATGATGAATAGGTGGTGCATGGTGGTGTTCGATATCATTGGGGCCGTTACCATTTTGGTTGTGATGGTACTTTTAATCACCTTTGCACAAACAGGCGTATTCCACGGCAACAGCCAGGAACTTCTCAATCGTGGATGGAATCCTTCGAGTGGATTTGAAGGTCTCGTCATTGTGACTGCAATGAGCTTCACGAGCTCTGTTTACTGGGCATGTAGATTTCTCACACAACTGGAACTGGACCTCAAGTTCGTATTTCTGAATCGGGCATGTCGGATTCTAATCGCTCACCTTCTAGCTCCGTGGAGCGCATCTCAGAATATGAGACGATACCACAAGAACCACACGCGGTCGTTGAATCGAACAAGCCACCCGCATGGTGGCCATCTACGGCATCTCAAGCAGATTTCATCTCGGTCGAGAATTTAGTGATAAAATATGCCCCTGATTTACCCGCGGTGCTACATGGAGTATCATTCAAAGTTAGGTCAGGGGAACGAGTTGGTCTAGTTGGACGGACGGGTAGTGGTAGGTGAATCGTGTGACTACAAGGCCAACACTACTGACGATACCCCACAGGGAAATCCACTTTAGCTACTGCTTTCCTACGATTCGTCGAACCGCACAAAGGGCGCATTATTATAGACGGACTCGACATCAGCACAATAGGATTGCAGGATCTACGTTCTCGAGTAGTAAGTGGACAAGGTTATTCTTTTAAACGGCGGGTTTACCTGTTGTATTCTAGACCTTCATTCCTCAGGATTGTGTCTTGTTTTCAGGAACCATTAGGTAACGAGCTCTCCTCTTGCTGAACTGAACTGGTCTCTCATCCAACTTAGGGAAAACCTGGATCCGGATAACGAGTATACGGATGCCGCTTGCTTGGATGTTCTTCATCGTGTCCATCTCGTTGATAAATCAACAACATCTACTCGGCCACCCTCTGTCTTGGACACAAGCATCTCAGATCCTACCAAACTACCTTCACCCTCCAACCCACCTAGTGCCGAAAATAGTGTGACCAAACAAGCCATAGTCAAGTTGGATAGCGTGGTAGCTCCCGCCGGGGGTAACTTCAGCCATGGACAACGGCAGTTGATTGCGCTGGCCAGAGCTCTCTTGCGAAAAACCAGCGTAATTGTCATGGATGAAGCAACTTCCAGGTGATTCACAAGGTTCTACATCTCAAATTTTCACTGATAGCACTACATAGTATCGACTTTGAGACTGACACAAAGATCCAAGAAGCCCTTCGGGAAGAATTTCAATCCAGTTGTGTGATTACCGTTGCGCATAGACTGCAAACGATTCTTCATTATGATCGTGTGGTATGTTGCTCGAGATCCTTGGCATACAGGCGTCTAATTCGTCTCAGATTGTCATGGATACAGGCAGGATAGTGGAGAACGGAACTCCGACAGATCTAATGGCTGATGTGGAGGGGGTGTTTCATTCTATGTGTTCTAAAGCTGGAATCACTGCGACTCTCTAAACCATCTATCATGTTGTCTAGGAATGTCTTTTGTGGGAACGAGGCACAAGTCTGTAATCATCACTGCCTATTTCATCCAAATGTTGCCAATGAAGGCAGGCCTGTACCGTGAACTAGTGTCAGCCTGCCGGTGTTGATATTGTTGAGTGCACGGAGAACATCATCTAACGAGTTCGGCTCGAAAACGTCGCACTGTACAGCCTTGAGGAATGATTGGCGCGTCTTTGCCGCATTCCTGAATCCTTGTGCAGCCTAAATCCATGTCAGTCACCAACACTTGTTGATCGTCCCTTTATGACGTACGTAGTGGACGATCCGATGACACTGTTTCAACGACAGGGAAGGTGCCAACTCGTTCAGAATGAGCGCTTTCAATTCGAAAGGCAGAGCTGCATGAGCATTTCCGGCGCCCAGCTGTTGTACAACTACTCGTGCACAGGGAAGAAGTCGGACCGCCCCATCCCCAGCAAAGTCACCGGCCAACCTATTTCTATGCAGCGCGTAATCCATGTCCTTTTGACAGGCTGGCCACGGTTTCATGCGTGCCTCGGCAGAATCTGCCGGAGAGGAAGGGCATGCTTCCGGTCTGGTTTCTTCCGGCAGTGACATGGAGTTGAGAAGATTTCCATGTAGTTCAACATACTTTAACCAGTAATTTCCGGTCCAAAGTCCGTGAATGAGTGCATCGGCAAATGGTCTAGTGAGGCGGTTGCCTCCACATCCGAAAAAGCGCAATGGGCGCGAAGCAGGGGACGAAAGATACGAGAGGATGGCCTCCTGAGATGCCGGTGTTAAGTTCATGGCAGCGAGGTTAAGATGATCGAGTTGCGAGGCATTGAGATGGGAAAGCATTGTCACAACAAATGTGTCGCCTGCCTGTGGATTACGGCCTAAATCCAATTTTGAGATTGATGAAGAGTTGAGGCATTGGGTGAAGTGAGTCACGATATGAGGATCACCCTACGACGTCGGCTCAGTTGTGGACGCCCAAGTTGAATCAATAAAAGTACCTTGAATGTATTCTATAATTTAGTTGTAAGCAATAGCTGAAAGGAAGATGCGAAGTACTTGCGTTCTGTAATGACAGGTTCTGGAGGGTTCTATGATTCCTTATATACTCGCCCAAACCTTCGAGCGAACTGTCGCCGAGATTGCAGCAATTTAGGCTTAATGTAGTGATTCCAAGTGACGTGGAGTTGTAGGTGAGGTATTGGAGCACGATGGACAACCCGTCGTCGCCGAGTTCATTCTGGTTGAGGGTGATGGCAGTTACAGATGGCCGTTTCTTCAGTAAACCGACCACTTCTCTTCCACCTGTCGAAGTGGAACCATTATTCAATGCTTAAATGATGTAATCGCGTTAGCTACCTGTAGGCCCATGTAGGTTTCGGTCTTGTAAGTCGACATGTGTGATCGTAGGATTATTGTTCCCGTTCAAATACACACGGGGGATGTACCCCGGATTTCTTCCAGAATGCATCTGAGGGACAGGTGAAAAGTTGGTAGGAGTGTAGTGGACCAAGTTGTGAACAAAGTGGTGACTGCTATTGCGATGGCTAACGCCCAATTATTCTCTAAAATAGATGATTAGGTTTTTATTTCTCTAGTCTATACTCTATTTTGGTGGGTTGTCTCCTGTGCTCGAATCTTTCGAACCTGTTACGATGGACCCTGGTGCTTGCTCGTTTACGATTTCATGCCCTGCACCAATGATGTGAGATCCTTTGCGATATTATTACGTGTTATTTCGCTTACACTCCTTGGCAGGACCTCTTTGACCGTTCCTCGCTTGCTCTCGCCATCTCGCATTCATTTCTTTCCTGTTATTGTGAATGAAAGTCATTAAATCAGTTTTCGACGCCCGAAAATTCCGTGCAAGGACGCTATTGGACGCAAATCCGCGAGCCGGCAGATCTCTCGGACTTACCTTGCAAAGTAGTAGCTGCCGCCCGCGCCTACGATGAGTACAGTCCAACCTAGAGCCTAATAGAATTGATACGCGTCCAAAGAAATAATGTTGTGACTGACAATGCTTTTAGGGTTGTTCATGGAGTGGTTCAACCCAGGTTGACGACATGGATTGCAAAACCTAGGGCGAACAAGACTTGACTTTCATTTTTATGGAAAATGGACCATAAACGTCCGAAAGGAGAAAAACCAGGAAGAAAACAACTTCTTGGGCTCTATGCCCATTCGGTTTCACCGGTCTTCTCATTGATTATTCACGTGAAGGCCCAGAATCGCGCAGATCAATGATCAAGGCTTAATGAAGTCACATCGGTACTTCTCCAGTGCGGGAGACAGGCCTCCTTTTGCTTTGCCCACTCACCAAGAGCACCGGCCCGAAATGGTATATTCCAATCGGAAATATACGAATCCCGCATGATTTTCTACTATATATAGGGATATATTGAGCAGGTATGAGACCAGCCACGAGGGGTGAAGATTTGAACCGCTATCCAAAGCACTTACACCTGTAGGGTGTGATCGGAAGAGATGGTTATCTCTCAACCTACACGAGTTTAGGAATGCGTGTGAGTCATGGGCTCGGGTCTCTCACAAATCGTGTGCATTCTACGAAGGACTACCAAGAGCTCTTAGCTTTGAAGTCACCAATCCCAATTCCTTTGGGTTTCTAGTTCGAATATGGATTTAAACTATATTTGGGTGTTTGAATTAATATTCTAAAAAAGTTTGACCTGGGCAAAGGTGGTGCAGGCGCAGGTGGTTCACCCGGCACCGGCTGGCTGGCTGACGCGTTTATCACCCCTGGACAAGCGAAATCGCCTGTGGGTCTCATCAGAGGAAAAGATGGAAAGTCCTGAGGAATGTAGCGGCCAAGTGGTGAACAAAGGCGGTGGTTGTCCTTGCAAAGACTAAAGCACAATCACGCTAGTAAATGAGTAGAGAGAGAGAGATGCCCTATTTTCGTGGTCTCGCTCGCTCGCTCGTCTTCTTTGATGGTCTCCGGATGGGCCATGGAGATTGCCTTCTGCGTTCTTCCCCTGTATCAGTATAATATAAGAGAGGTTACAGTATCTTTGTGTCATGTTCCACTCACACTCTTTGTACTCACGTCTTCTCGCTTCTTCCTGTCGAGCCGAACGCTGGGTAATTGGCTCGACCCATTTTCTATGAATGCAGAATGTGTCAACTCGATCGGTTCTGAGTCCTGAGAGTCTCCTTCGACGACCTTATTGGGTGCAAGTCTACGACAGAGCACATACCTTGCAACGTAAACTATCACGGTCCCGAATAGGACAGCTACGAGCAAGTTTTGGGGCTGATATGATTAATACAGCGTATGGTAAGGCATTACTGTGACTGACGAGTTTTTTAGGGTTGCCAATATAGTCTCCCATCGTATACTGATGACATGGGCTCAAATCTTGGCACGGATAAGCGCGACCTTCGGCGTTACTGGAAACGAGCAGTGTATGTCTAAAATAGCAAATATGAAGGAGAATTCCGCGTCATATATGTTTTAACATTGGAGGTCGCTGAATTCAGTGGGTATCAGCCTCTCCTAATGCACGAGACGAGGGCTTTTTTGCTCTGCCTAGTTGTCGATAATGTAAGGCCGGGGTGGCACATTTGCATGACAAGTGGATGGATCTTACCTGAATTTAATCCTGTGTAGAGGACATATCGTGGGCATATTATACAAAAGAGCGACCGCCCACGAAGAGTGAAGATTTGAACGACTATCCAAAGCCCTTAGGCCTACAGGATGTGATTGGAAGGGCTAGTTGTATCTCACCTCACATAGATATAGATAAACGTGAGTCACTGGCTCAGATCTCTTGCTACTTGTGCGAATCCTGCAAAGGACTTCTGAGTGGGTCTTCGCTTTTGCAGCGCCAATTCTGATTCCTTAGGTTTATGATTACCAATATGGAGTTACTAAGATATCTAAAGTAATATTCTGAAAAGGTTCCATTCGGTAAGGTGGCGCAGGTGGTTCAGGCCGGCACCGGCTGGCTGGCTGACGTGTTTATCACCCCTGGACAAGCGAAGTCGACTTGTGGGTGGGTTACATCAGAGGAAAAGATGGAAATTCCTGAAGAATGTAGTGGCCGAGTGGTGAACCAAAGGGGTGATTATTATTGCGAGGACTAAAGCACAATTGCGCTAGTAAATGAGTAGGAGATGCACCCTATTTCGGTGGGCTGGCTTGCTCGCTCGTATCCTTTGAAGGTGTCGGGATAGGCTCCAGTGCTTGCTCTACTAGTTCCCGCCCTGTATTAGTAACATAAGAGAAGTTACAGCATCTCTGTGTCGGATTCTACTCACACTCCTTGTAGGCCTTTTGTTGTTTTCTGGATTCATCCAGTCGTGCCAAACGTCGGTTCATCCCGTCAACTTCTCTCCTATCAATACAGAATGTGTTAATAAGATAGGTTCTGAGTCTTGAGAATCCCATTCGAGGATCCTGTTGGATTCGAATCTACGACATGGCACGTACCTTGCAACGTAAAGGGTGACAGCCCCGCATATGAGAGCTGTGAGCAAGTTTTTGGGCTGATATAATCAGTATAGCCTATAGAGAATGGTCACTATAACTAACGAATTTTTTAGGGTCGTTCATCGAGTGGCTGAGCGCCTATTGACGCCAAGGGCTCAAAGACTTGGACGGCACGGCTCCACTTCAGCGGGACTGGCATGAGTCGGGTATGCCTGGCAAAGGAAAGGAAAAAGTAGCGTCGTATATACTGTATCATCGGGTGTCACTGGCTTCGATGGGTACCGGCCTCTCCTAATGCGCGAGACGAGGGCTTTTTTGCTCTGTCGAGTTGTCAATAATATAAGGCCGGGGTGGCACATTTCAATCGAAATAGACAAATATTACATTACCTTGCATTTCATGTACAGGATATATCGTACAGACAAGAGGCCGCCCCCGAAGAGGGAAGGTTTGAACGACTCATCCAAAGCACCTACACTCGCAGGGTTGGATAGAAGGGCTGCTTATCTCCCCACTCACAGGCACTTGCAGATAAAGGTACGCTATAGGTTCGGATCTTCCACCAGTCGCATGCATTCATTATTGATGAGAGAACGGAAGACGGGGCCTAGATAGTATATACCAGTTACGAAAATAGAACAAATAAAATATAGACACTCGTTTAGGACCACAAGGCACAGAAAAATAGGGGGTGCCGGTGAAAGGGGGATGGGTGGTCCACTGCTGCGGAATTCTAGTTTTGTCTGCCATCTCCTTGACTTATTCCAGTCTCAATCTCGTCCTTATGGCGCAACCTTTTTCAGGGCCCTGGGACCCCGTGAGCGGTGTTTATGCCGATACCCGAGGCGACGGCAGAAGCATCGATGCTCCAAGCCTGACGAAGTTACCATGAACGAGCGGCCACTGAAGGCCGGCCAAATGGGCCACCGTCTAGTGCAATCTTACATATGATTCTGGTGAACATTCCGTAAGATATATTATTAGGGGGATCAATTAGCGAGATGGCGTCCTGGACTGGTACCGACAGACGGGCCCCGAAAACCACCCCAAGGACGAAGATGGAACGATAGAAAGCATAGAAAAGTAATATTCGGGAGTTTTTAATGGGTATACTATCGCCGGAATACTCTGAGAAGTTTGGCCAAGATGCATGTGCTTCGTAGACGGGCCCCCCTGCGATCCATGTGCACCCTCCCCCAGATGAATTCTGACTGGATAACGACTCAATAATCACCCAACGCACAACACTGTTACGTTCTCGACACAGTTTCATGATTCACACGACACTTATCTCCACCTGACCGCATGCTACCATGGCCGGATCAATTGAACACACTACATGCTGGCGATACAGCGTCCCTCAAGCTCCATGCGACCACTACATATAACCTCTTCCTGCGCCTTCTTCTGCTTCCTTGCCCAAACGCCCCCCCACCTCCTGTGCTCTCTCGCCTTCAACGCATTACTCGCTGCAGTCTCACTAAAAGACGCGCATAATCATGGCCGAGATCGAAGCCTCTAAAGCCCCCCATACTCCCAATGACGTCGAAGCCGACGAAAAGCCTTTCCACGCCGCCTCCTCCCGGTCTGAAGGGGACGAGTTTGACGAGAAGAGAGGCCACATTGGTGAGGATCGTCACCACGACCATGGCGATTCCAAGGAAGAGTCATACGACCTCAATGTGTGAGTACCCCATGAACTGGGCAAATATCATGCAAAAATCCAGTTTCTTATCCTTCATGCAGTCGTGATCCCTTCCCTATTGATCCCGATATGCCCGAGGAAACACATCAACTTACTGTCCGAGCACTCGTCGTTGGAGCTGCCCTCGGTTGTGTCGGTAAGTTGTTATCTATCTGCGTCGTGATGCACAGTTGATCTCATTACCCGCTTCAGTCGGTGCTTCCAACATCTATCTGGGTCTGAAAACCGGATTTACCTTTGGTCCCCAATTATTTGGCGTGCGTACCTAATCCTTATCAATTAACCCTTCACTAAATCAACTCAATTGATGATGTATCACAGGCTATTTTTGGATTCTCGATCATCAAAGCGATGAGCAAGGGACTTCCATCCAGTGGAATTTTCGGTGGATTTGGTGGATACTTCGGGTATGTGCCTGCACACTTGCTACTCTCCATCTAAATTTACTCAAAAAAATGGAAAACAGACCAAAAGAGAATTGTACCGTACAAACCGCTGCAACCTCTGCTGGTGGTCTTGGTAAGTCCACCGATACTCTTCACTACTTTCCCTCACCGTAATCTCGCCAGGTATCCTCTTCGTGTCCGCCGTCCCTGCCATGTACAGACTGGAACTCCTCTCTCCCGACCCGAAAACAGACTTTGGAAGGTGAATATCAATTGTTCATTCAAAACGCTAATTTTGACTGATTTCTTTAGACTGCTCGCCTTGACAGTCGCATGCGCTTACTTTGGTGTCTTCTTCGTGATCCCCCTGCGCACCTACTTCATCCTGCGTCAACGCCTCGTTTTCCCGACCCCAACGGCCACGGCATTCACCATCCGTTCCTTACACTCTGGACCACATGGTGAGGCTATTGCCAAGCTCAAGGCCAAAGCCCTTGGTATCAGCATGGCCGTATGCTTCTGCTGGAAGGTCTTGAACGGGTATATTCCCGGAATCTTCCTGGACTGGCACATTGGATGGACCCTATTCCAAGTCGGCTGGCGTGGTGCCATCGGTATCGAGAACTATGGATGGGTTCTCGAATTCACCCCTGCCTTCATTGGCGCTGGTATGCTTTCGGGTCTTAATGCATCATGGAGCTTCTTCGGTGGATCTATACTTGCTTGGGGCGTCATTGCACCAAGCATCGTCAAAACCGGAGAGGCAGTCGGCCACCCCTTTGACGATTCAGTCCCCGAATACATCAACTACATGTCCATGTCCTTCAAGCCTGCCGCGGATGGCACTCGTCCCCCACCTTCGCCACGCTACTGGTTGCTCTGGCCTGGTGTACTCCTGATGCTCGTCTTTTCCTTCGTTGAGATCGGCATGAGCATCCGCCACTCCCTCTGGGGAGGACTCAAGAGTACCAAGTCTATGGGCCCAGCCTTCAAGCGCATCTTTATCAAAGACCCCAACTATGTGCCCGAGGACGATCTTGACCCCGCCCCCCTCGAGGACCGAGTCAAGACATGGTGGTGGGTTGTCGGTGTCATCCTTTCCTTGATCGTCTCTTGCGCTTTGATGGGTACTCAATTCGGTATTGGCGTGTAAGTTTTCTCGTGTTTGCAAGTTGTCTTGAATACTGACTTGCTCTAAGTGGGGAGACCATCCTTGCTCTCTTGCTCGGATACATCTTTTCCTTCATCGGTGTTCAATCCTCCGGAGATACCGACATCAACCCCGTTAGCACATGGTATGTGATCGCTTTGTTTCTCTTGAGTGGCATAGCCTGACCAATCTTCTTATAGCGCCAAGGCATCCCAGATCGTCTTTGGTGGTGTCTCAAAGGGTCAAGGTGTATCGGGTAACCCAGCCATGCTCGTCAACATCGTCGCTGGTTCGCTTTCCGCTGGAGCTGCCGCTCAAGCCACGGACATGGTTGGTGATCTTAAGACTGGTCATCTCCTGAGGGTACGTTATACTTGTTCAAGCAATGTATTGTGGCTGACGTAACTTTGTTTCCCTGATAGGCCAAACCCAAGAACCAGTTTGCTGCCCAGCTATTCGGCACAACGATCGCGATTTTCTTGTCTGCCGGTCTTTTTGTCTTGTTCACCACCGCGTCTCCCTGCATCCTCACAGGCGACGTTCCCTGCCCATACATTGCCCCCAGCATTTCCGCTTGGGCTGCTGTCGCGTATGCAGTAACTGCGCCCACTCTCCCAGTCCCAGCCACTTCTGGTTATTGCGCAATCGTCCTTGCTGTTATCGCTGCAGTCACCGTCGTCGCCAAGCATCTTTGGCTCCCAAAGAAGTACTGGGTAAGCTCGTCTTTTTAGGTATTTCTACCCGATACTGACGATGACGTCTAAAGGTGTGGTTCCCTAACTGGAATGGTGAGCTGGCTTACGTTATCCATCATATGCTTTGTTTCTAACCCTCTTTTATAGCCGTCGGTCTCGCCTTTGTCGTTCCTCAACTCCAGTACAGTATTGCAATGGCCATCGGTATGTTTCCTTTTTTGAATAGTTTTCTTCCTTTTTCTGACTATTTGAGATAGGCTCCCTCGCCACCTACTTCTGGATGAAGCGTAACCCCAAGAGCTACGATATGTACGGATTCGCTATTTCCGCTGGTATGCTTGCTGGAGAAGGTCTCGGAGGTGTCTTCCAAGCCCTTCTCAATGTCGCAGGCGTTCTGGGCGAAAAATATGGCCTGGCAGTAGGTTGCCCTCTTAACGTCTTCTGCGGTTAAGGGTTCTTTGGTACCCGACCTTGTGCGGGCATTTTGTACACCAGATAGGTAGACCATAATGGCAAAAATATCGTAATCACGCTAGGTGACTAAGTGCTTTGACTATCTGAGACCTGAGATTCCGTATATCTCAGAACTAAATACACTTGAATTCACAACGGTTGGGAATGTGAGTAGGGTTCAAAAGGGGTCGGTTTTGAACACGCAGTTAATAACAGTTAATAACTCTGAAAGTGACTGTTAGAAACATGTTAAGAACCTAGCAGCTACAAGTATCCCGGCTGAAGATGAGGACCTTATCGACGCGTATTCAATACGCGTCCAAGCCTGGCTGGTGCTGCAATGACTCGACCTGTTATTACCAAATGCCGGCCCAGACTCCCATTCTATAGCAACCATATATTCTTAAATGATTAAATAGTGCATTTGACCGTTTCAGAATAATTTCTCGGGCTAGGCGCCACTGGTGGCAGCTGACAAATTGCGATGTTGGACGCGAGACTTGGACCGTGCCATTTCGCGTCGTTATGCCTCCAAAGGCCTCATCCGCGAATCAAACCTCTCTCGCAAACTGGTTCAAGAGCCCAAAAGGCGGAAATGCATCCGCTGACAAAGAAGACGCGGTGAACACCGACGACGAGGGACGAACGTTGCCGCCACCCTCGGAACCCGACACGGACATGGATGATGCAGCTCCTTCTTCGAGTAAACCGAAGAAATCTTCAAAGAAGTCGGTTGAGATAGACGACGAGATGGAAGAGGACGACGACGGTGCCTCTCACGAGCCGCCAGCTAAGCGGAAGCTTATCCTTGCAAAGGAAACCTCAATTAAATCTTCAAAGCCACGCAAATCGAACGCGACGGCGAAAGAAAAGCCTGCGAAACGGTCGAAGAAGAAGCCGGCACCGAAAGCCAAAGCCAAGGCCAAGAAGTCCAAAAAGACATCGGAAGAAGAAAGTGAGGAAGAGGAAGAAGAAGAAGAAGAGTCAAGCGAGGCCGAAGGGGACAACCTCAACAAAGCCAAGGCCCACGCCGACGATCTCAAGCTTCCTCCCCTAACGACTATGCCCGCGATTTTCAAGGACATTGTAGCTCGGAACCCAAAACTCAAAGACGTAGCCGACATTTTCCATGACCATCCAGATGAGACGGGAGCACCGCGAAAGCTGCGCGTCGGCACGATGTGTAGTGGAACGGAATCCCCATTGTTGGCTTTACAGCTAATTAGTGAAGCCATGGAAGTCGATCAAGTGATGGAGGGGCGAAAACTTGACATCGAGCACATATTTTCTTGCGAAATCGAGCCTTTCAAGCAGGCGTATATTGAAAGAAATTTCCAACCACCCATCTTGTTCCGAGATGTCACAGAGTTGGGGGGCGAAGAAGCGTATGTGGAATCGTATCATTGTTTTACTTTGCACTAACAGGTTCCTATAGTACCACTGCCTACGGCGCACTCGTTCCTGTTCCGGGAAACATCGACATCTTGATTGCAGGCACTTCCTGCGTCGATTATTCCACCCTCAACTCCCACCAAAAGGCCATAACTGACGGTGGCGAATCCGGCAATACATTTTTCGGCATGCTTTCCTATGTCATAAATCACCGGCCACCCGTCGTTGTTCTTGAAAACGTGTGCTCTGCTCCATGGGATCACGTATGCGACGAGTTTGAAGCAATCGGCTACAAAGCCAGGCAGGTTCGGCTCGATACAAAAGGCTTCTACATACCGCATACGAGGATGCGTGGATACCTCATCGCCATCGAAGCAAAACGTTGGAAGCCGAGTGGAGTAAACGTCAACGACATTGTCGATGCCTGGGTCACAGGCATGAAAACATACATGCAACGGCCAGCATCCTGCACGCTGGATGCGTTTCTATTGCCCAGTGACGATCCCAGGATTCACGAAGGAAGACAGCGTCTCGCTATGGAGACGAAGATGAGTGCAGGGAGAAGGAGGAAGGAAGTAGATTGGGCGAGATGTGAACAACGGCATACTCGATGTAGAGCCGAGGAAGCCATTGGTAACAAAAGGCCACTTACAAAATGGGATGAAGGTGCGTTATATACTTAAAGTTACGCACTGTGACTAATCTAGCCTTTCTTGGTTCATAGGTGGTGGATTCACCTTCCTCGATCATATCTGGGAGGACTGGTGTGCCGACTCCGTCCCGCGAGTCAAGGATCTTATGGACATTTCCCATCTGCGTGCCGCTAAGGTTGGAGTTGATTCTAGCTACAAGACGTAAGCCCGTTTCTTGTGAGCCCTTGAGAAGAAAGACTCACCCATTTATTAGGACGGTATGGAACTTGTCTCAAAACGTGGATCGTCAAATCGGTTCTGGACGCCTTGGTATTGCTCCCTGTCTTACCCCCACTATGATCGCCTATATCACCAACCGTGGCGGTCCTCTTGTTGGCCTTGAGGCACTTGGGCTACAAGGTCTCCCGGTAGACCGCCTCTTGCTGACGCGTGAAACGCAAGATCAGTTGGCAGATCTAGCCGGAAACGCAATGTCCACCACGGTCGTGGGATCGTCCATGATTCTGGCGTTGATGCTATCAGTGCCAATCCTCGAGAAAGCACTGGAAGCACGAGACGAGCAAAACGAGGACGAGTCAATGAGAGTCGAAGCGGAAACAATTGTTGAACGCTCTCAGTACACCGATACTCTGGATGATCGAATCGCCGGCCTCGACCAACTTGCCATTCACCCTTTGGAAATTTCTGGGACGAGCGAGCTTTCATGGCCGGAGTTGCTGCAGAAGTCGACAGACGCACGCAGATGGTGTCGCTGCGAGGGCCGTCTCAGCGTCTCGGACCGTCAAATGCAAGAGTGTCAAGACTGTGGCACGACTGCCTGCGTTAAATGTGGACTACGACCTGAACATAACTATCAGAAGGTCGTATTCTCCACGCCTCGCCCTCAGCCAGTCAGCTTTGCCGAAGAAGCGAAGAAGGCCCTCCCCATGGCCGTAACCTTTTCCAATGTCCCTAGCGCGGATGATTTTGACGCGATGGCGTCTACCACCAGTGGACAAAGGGACAGTGCCCTCTGGCGCTCATGGAAAGGTGCCACGATCCTCGCCATTAGCGGACAGCTTTCCTTTGTCGACTTGAGGCGCCAGGAAATATGGGTCGTCATCTATGAGAGCGCCAACGCCCGCTTAGAACTTCATATGCACCCGAAGCAGGCGGAATGGCGGCTGTTTGCAATTCCAGATCCATCATTGAATGCCAACAGTCCGGTGCGGGGCATGCTCAACTCTCCCGTGGCGCGAATGCGATGTGAAGATGCCGCCCTTTCTGGAACATGGGAGTTTGCCGTCCCTGTGCACTCTCGTGTCAACTTGGTCATCCAAGGCGTCGGTGAAGGAGAAGACGCTCTGACCGACTCTTGGCAGAAGAGTCTGGGCCTTCTTGATGCCAAGTTTCGCGATAAGATGGTTTGGAAGCAGCTCAGTATTTCCATCGAAGATGGCTCCCGACCGGAGGATAATTTCGATCGCGACGTTGCTGGGACCTACGTGTATTTACCTAGGTGCGGCACTGCGTCGAATTCCTTGCACAAGCGAGTGCGAGATGCCGAAGGCAACCCGGTGGATGATAGCCAGCCTGACTTGTATTTCTTCCTTGACCCTACTCGCTGCAGGGAAGGGTCTTGGGACAGATTCGTCTTCTCTTCTAGCACAAGGAGATACGAATTTGAGGAATGTAGGCCCATCGTCGCCAAGATTGCCCCCACCTGGAGGCAAACTGATCGTCGAGAGCAAAGAGTCGAGGCGAGTGCTGATTGGAAGTGGATTTCAGCCGCCAGTGTCGTTTGCAAGGTACGTACTGACTAGATTGTAAAAAATTCAATACTCATCATCACTCGTCCAGCCCGCGGCTTCGACCCAGGCTACGTATGGCAGACCCAAGGGCCCATTGGAGCTCATCATTGACGAGGAGACCTGCGCCAGGGCCATTGCCCTCTTAACATGCTCGGTGCACCTTGGAAACTCGCCATCTGACCTTTGGCCCAAAGACCGGTGGTTCGAGGTTGACAAGCTCCGTGAGCGCGAATATGTTCGTCTTATGGCCTGGGTCCTCCAACGGGTTCGCGATATATCCCACGATGCGGTCTGGAAAGATGTCACACTTTCCTCTGATCTCCAAGATTCCGGCTGTCAATGCGAGAGATGCGCCCCCACACCTCCCGATATCAAGTGGTACAAAAAGGAAAAGGGACGGGGAAGTGATGTACAAGCGATTGAGGACCCAAAGCAGGCAGGTCCATTCGAAAGGGCGTTGAAGGCCAGACCTGCTCCGTTCCAGATTCACTTGAAGTACTCTTCAAATGATCATATGGGTCATATTGTCATCGGCATCAATCCTGCTACACTCATTCATCAAGCAGCCTCGCATCTTCCTCGACGCTCTGGCCCCATTAAGGCTTCCTGGCGTTTGGATACGGCATATGTGCCGACTCCAGCCATTCCAAATACAGAGCTCGTAATTCCTAGCAATCGTCATGACCCTCCTGCAGCTCAACCAGAAGGGTTCAAACTTCCCTTACGCCCCGAGCAACTGCGTTCTCTGCACTGGATGCAACAGCAAGAAGATACCGCAGAGGCATTCATTGAAGAGGAAATTTGCGAAGGTGCCTCAGAAAACCTGGGATGGAGGTTGGAGGGTCGTGCCAGACGGCCCGTACTTATCCGCGGTGGCGTGCTTGCCGACCAAGTTGGCTACGGGAAAACAGCCATAATGCTCGGGCTTATCGCCACAAGGAACGCGAAACAGGTCGCAAAGCGGAAGGACTGCCCTCCAGGCAAGATTCTCGCGAAAGGCACATGTGTCATTGTTCCCGCTCATTTGGTGCTGCAGTGGAAGGGAGAAGTAACCAAATTTGTGCAGCGCATCGGAAAACACACTCCCAAGGTCATTACGCTTCACCAAGGGACCGACATCAATGCCACGACTATCGAAGATATTCAAGAGGCCGATGTGATCATCGTCGCTTCGAGCATGCCCAACTCCGAGCACTATTGGGATAACCTAGGATCATTTGCTGGCGTTTCTCTCCCCAACAAGGCCGGACGTTACTTCAATGCCAGACTGAAACAAGCACACGAGGCTCTTGGGAAGCAAGTTGAGCTTCTTCAGCAAGAGGGCGGGGTCAAGGAAGTCCACAAGGTTATCAAGGAAGCTTATGAGAATAGTGAGTTTCTCGTCCTCGTCGTTCTGATAAATTAGCTAACGAATAACTTTCTTAGTTGAAACGCAGGAGCAGTTTGTTCAGCGAAAGCGACTTAAGGGAAAAGCATACGCAGAAGCTAATCAAGAGAAAAGCAAGGTGCTCAAAGAGCTCCCTTCCACCCGTGGGGAAGACTCGGAAGTCGTTGCACTACCCATCAAGCGTAAGCAGTCCAACAAGGCGAAAGCGGCTCCAAAGGAAACAAGACCCAGAGAGGTCCTGTCCCCCTCTTCCATCAACTCTGGTCCCACGAGGCAGTTTTTGGGTGTAGTTCCACCCAAGGTTGAAGGAGCTAACGCAAAGGAATGGCTCAAGTCATCCGCAGCGCAAGCATCTTTGGCGCAGAAAGGCCGTCGCAAATCTGTGGCCCGCAAGGTCATTTCGTTGGTCGATTCCGATGACTCAGAAAGTTCCGACATTGAAAGCAGCAAGAAGAGTGATGAAAGCTTCCAGCATGCTTCGGAAGAGAGCCACTCTGAAAGCGACGATGATGAGGTAGAGCCTTCTTCTGAGGATGATGTTGTCGTCATTTCAGATGACGAATCCGATATTGTGGTCAAAAAGAAATACAAACCACAGCCCAAGACCGCAAAGCGACCCGCCAAAGCAGTTAAAGAAGCCAAGCGTGGTCAAAAACGCAAAAACATGGCGTCGGACGCGGAGAATGAAGGGGAGGAGCAAAATGAAGGGCCACCAGCCAAGAAGGCCAAAATTGTGAAGCCCAAGAAGTCTCGAGCCACTACGGATCCGTGGAAACTGGGAGACAGCGAAGTTCAGAAAGATTGGACGCAAATGAAGGCACCTCCATTGGACATGTTCCACTTCCACCGGGTCGTGGTTGACGAGTTCACCTACACCAAGAAGGAACACGTCTCTCATGCCATCGTGACGCAACTTTCCGCAACATGCCGTTGGGTCATGTCCGGCACTCCTCCAACAGGGGATTTTGCCTCAGTCAAAGGGATTGCCACGTTTTTGGGCATTCATCTAGGCGTTGATGATGACGCGGAAGGAACAACAGAGGAAGTTAAATCACGAATTCAAGACAAAACGGCCGCGGAAGCCTTCCATTCCTTCCGCGATGTCAGAACAGCTTATTGGCATGCGGCCCGCCATACAACTGCACAGAGTTTTATTGATCGGTTTGTGAGACAGGTAAAGCAAGCGGTCTACATTAAACTATGAACCGAACTAATATCTTTTAGAATCTTGCAGAGATTGATGACATTCCCCTCATCGAGCGAATTTGTGCTGTAACTCTTACAGCCTCAGAACGCGCTCTTTATCTCGAATTGGATCATTATCTACGCGCCCAGGATTTAAAGATGAAAAAGACCGGCAAGTCTCAGAGCGACAGAGTTCGTCGACTCAATAAAGCTTTAGGAGATTCCAAGTAAGTACAAGTGCATATGCTTTTGTTAGTTGTTAGTCTAATCTGTTTGCAGGACCCCGGAAGAAGCATTATTGAAGTGTGCATCTCATTTTGACTGCCAGACAGACGATGCCCTCAACTCGACAGTCGCTTGTGATGTTATCGTCCAGCAACGAGAGGCAGAGCGAGACAAGTGCATGAGAGAACTCCGCAGGAAACTTATCCGTGCCTTCAAAACCGAACGCAAACTTCGTGGAAGTCGGACGAAAGATGGCCCTTCTAAATCGCATTTCAAGCAAGCACTTGATGAGTGGGAACATGGCGGCGACAAAGACAGCGAGACCAAGGAGCTGTTAGCACAACTTGTTGCCGAGGCAAAGGATCCTGATGCCGTAATCGAACCCGAGACTTCCAACGAGGAAGACGAGCCCATTCTCAATGCAAAGGCGAAGAAAGGTGCATCGAAGTCAAAGGCTAGCGCTAAAAAGACTGCCTCCAAGAAAACGGTTGATGAAGATGACATGGACGACGCCGACCTCGAGTGGGCCCATCGAGAGCATGCACATGAGCTTCGTGCGTTGGCCAAGGAACTCGGTGGCCGTGTCCGATCTCTGCGCTTCTTTCAGTGTGTCAGAGCCTTCCAGGGAAATCCAGGGCTTCTCACTACCTGCCCTAACTGCCAGCGCACCAACTTACTGCCCACTGAGGTTTCCATCCTTTCCTCCTGCGGTCATGTTGGTTGCCATGCATGCGTCGCCGCAGCTGCAGCTAGTGAAGCGTGCGTTCAGCAGGCTACAGGCGGGTGTAGGGTGCCAGCCAATCCTTTGTTCGTGGTGCCTGCAGATAGTTTGGGTCAAGACAAGCAAGCAGACGCTGATGGCCGGCATTGGGGTCAGAAGCTAGAAGACATTGTTGATCTGATTCAGTGAGCTTTTTCGTTTCCTTCTCTCACACTCTCTGACTCCAGTAGGTCCTATCCACGGGATGAGCGCGTATTGCTCTTCGTGCAGTTTCCTGACCTGACCAAGAAAGTGGCGGAGGCCCTGGAGGCTCATAGCCTCACTTTCTCTGAGATCAGAGGTACTGCCATGCAGCAGTCTAAGGTCTTACAAGACTTCCAAAACCCAGATTCGAAAGCGAGGATTCTGCTTCTAAATCTGGGCGATGAAAGCGCTAGTGGAGGGTAAGCTGCTCCCTGCTTCCGATTTATGTTACTTATGAAACACCTTTAGCAATCTTACCGTCGCAAACCACGCCATTTTTATTTCTCCTTTATTATCCAAAAATCAATTTGAGTATACGCAGGCCGAAACACAAGCTATTGGCCGAATTCGTCGCTTTGGCCAGGTCAAAACCGCAAATATTTATCGATTCGTGACGCGAAATACCATTGATGAGGAGATATACAGGACCCGTGGGCAAGCGTTGGGTGATCTTTCTCAGAAGGTTCAAACCAGCCGCGTAATTGGTCTCCATGAGGCTCCAAAGTCTCCGATAATAAATGCAATGGACATAGATACGGACTAATTGGTACATGTGATAGCATAATTTTTGGAATAGAGTATCGTTGTATCAACTCAATAGGTCTGCCCGGCGTCGTAAAACATCAAGTGCCAATGATATTTCACAGATAAAAGACAGATATCCCAATGGAGCTATGCAAACAACAAAAAAACCCAAGTAATAAAAGCCGCGATATAGATAACTGGTTATAAGAATAACAATGCAATATGAAATGAGCGAGTTGGGTCCTTGTAAAGGACCCGAAAAATGAATATGTAGCTGTGGGAGCTACGACCTATGTCAAAAGGCTTTTTGCCTGATTCTTCACTGCACGTAGAGCTTTACGGGGCGATAAGGAGAGGCGTGCATGTCGGTTCTCTTGAACGATGTCGGATCCAGTTCGCAATTTAACGATGTTGGATGAAATGATGGCTTTAAGGGCTTCTTTAGGCGAGTCCACCATGACTTTAGATTTTTCGACGGTGTTTTCGGCAAGGCCTTCGCAGAGTGTTTCCTCGGAAGAAGAGGGATCGATGACCTTGGGCTTGACCGGCTCTTGTTCCTCCTCGGACGTTTGGTCGGCAGAGGGTACAACGGGCTTGGGAACGGAGTTGTAATACTTCTTCAGAAGCTACAATGGAAACGTTAGCGAGTGAACACTCGGATGTGAATTTGAAAACGTACCGATTGGCGATGCATCTCAGCCAGAGCAGGATCGAGGCATCCAGGAGTACTAACAGGGGGCTGCGGCAATGGCGTGTTGGGACGCAATGAAGCGGGCTCCGAAGCCGGAGGCGCTGGCAGCTGCTTAGCAGGTTCGACTGGGGAAACCTTTTCGACAACCTGGCACCAATGAGTTAGTTTTGTTTTATACCGTGTACTGGGAGAACATACCTTGGAGCGCACAACTTCGGTGTTTGTGAGGATAGGTTGGAGAGGTTCCTTCGGGGGAACAGGAGGGGCAAGATGTCTCTGAGCAGGGACACGCTTGAGACGAAGGGAAAGTTCCTTGCGTAAATGGCTGTCGCGTTTGAAAATGACGGGACCGCCTGCAGGGGTTTTCTCTTCGATTTCGATCCAGTCGGCTGGTCCTCTGTATTCCTTCTTCCAGAGACGAACAGGGAATCGCTTGGGAGCCAAGACGACGCGTAAGCGAGTGAGCTCGTATTCGGGCATGATGATGCCCGAAGGTTCGTAAAGGCTGCGATCTGCCTTCTTG
Source organism: Serendipita vermifera MAFF 305830 (assembly GCA_000827415.1). NCBI lineage: Eukaryota > Fungi > Basidiomycota > Agaricomycetes > Sebacinales > Serendipitaceae > Serendipita > Serendipita vermifera. The sequence goes on from KN824370.1 coordinate 59,245, forward strand.
ATCAGAAGGTGTCGGTTGATGTTTCGGACGGCCACAGCTGCTCTATGCGAGGCTTCTTTGCGAAAATAGTCGCCTGCCGCTACTTGGTGGGAGCGGAGGTTGTAACGGTGCTTTAAATGAGCCAGGCCAGGAGGTGAGTGTTGCGACGACGACTTGGGGGATGGGGGAAGAGGTTGTCTAGGATGGAGATGATAACCGTGTTCTCGGGCTTGCGAGATGGCACGTTGGAGTGGCGTGAGCAGCGGAGTCATTTCCTGATGGACGCTGCGGTCGTCTTGCTCAGTGCCAAAGACTTGAGCTCGGAGAGTTGGGGTGACGAATCCGCTTGATGTCTCGATGCCGTGAGAATGGTGAGGCTGCTGGAGTGTCTGAGGCACTACAGCAATCATCTTCAGCTCATCCTCGACGGGCTCGGAGTTATAGGCCAGCTTTTGGGATGCCACAGGGACAACTGTGGTATCTGTGCAAGGTTCGCAGGTGTGGCTGGCACTGGAGAGGGGATCGCATCCACTGGGGACGACCTCCCACTGTGATAAACAGGAATCCTGGCAGACGGGCGAGGAAAGAGATGGAAAGATACGTGGTGATTCCACACGGGAGGCGAACCTCAATGCATGGTGGAAGATAAATTGGAAAAAGGTACGCTTCTTGGGAGCGGGTGGCGAATAGTAAGGGCTGTCCTTTGGGATCCCAGTGAGAAGTAGGATGTTCTCGCGCTGGGCAAGATCAAGATTGTTCGAGACCATACGCTCGCAGATTTGACGATCTTCGGCTGAGTCTGTGGCGGAAAAAATAGACTGCATTGTCTCTGACTGCGGGTGGCTCAGTTCAATGTCGTTGATCAGCCAAGATGGTTAATTGACCAACCTCGCGAAAAGTTTATGGAAAAAAGGTTGAGAACGAAAGGGCAGGCAAAAACTCAAAGTATATCCGTCTAGGAAGTTACCGCACGGCGGGGGGAGTCTTTCAACTATGCCTGGATGTGTCTGGGAGCAGTTGTGTGACTGTTGAAGACGTGCGGGGTGATGTGACATTCTCGTTCAAAGTTCGCCGCTTGAAGAGGAGTCGCAAATCTGTTGCTCGAGGAAAACATGAGGCAGAGTGATCGACATCCAGGGGCTTCAAACACACCGTAAACTTTCTTCCTCAATGTGTTTGGTGCTTCTGGGTGACCCTTAGAGTTGAGAAGGTCTCAGAACCACAGCCCAAGTGGCGACACCAGCTCTTCTCCACAATTGGCTGACAGGGAACATGAGGTGAAGTAGAAACAGGCCAATCCGGGATCTGATCCTCCTTATCTCTCTGTGATTAAAAGGAGTTCAAGTTGCGGTTGAGATTCAGAGAATGCCAGAAACAACGTATGGGGCCCCCCGTTACTCCTGCCAGAATAAATGCTAGGTAGCCGCCCTATACTTGATATATGCGATATTCCGTATTCCAGGGACCCTGAACCTGGGTGTGGACTTCTAATGAGGTGAAGCCGAGCGACGCCCATAAAGCACGACGACCTTCAGCTTGCGGTCAGGCTTCAAGCAACGCCTCCACCGCTCGTTCGGGTGGGTATCCTTGTGACGTATTACTGTCAGAAATGACGATACCAAGCGCAAATTCCTCCGTAAATGCCCTGAAAAATGTCAAAAATTTCCACCGCCGAAGAAGAAAATGTGCAGGTTAATAATTAATAATTGTTCACGAGACATGTCACAATGATACACATCTCCCACCAAATCTCGATGCCTTACGTCTTCAATGGAGTTCGTTCGTTTGTTAGCCATGTGCATGTGGCCGGAACCAAAGCCCATTTTCGACCACATTGGTCAGTTTCTCCACTTGTGATTATAGGAAAGGCGACAGGGATTTATTTGACAATTTTTTTCGCTTCTAGAACGTGCTTTGGAGTCGGCTATGTTTTTCTTGGGGCTTTTGAGTCGGAGACTGAACCCATTGACGTGGTCGTAATGGCTGCCTTGGCCAAGAGAAAGGCAAGGCTCTGTCTTACTCCACCAAATGCTGCTACTCGAGCGCAGGAAACGTACGTCTAAACGTATGTCTTGTTATGGCCAAACACTGCGTACACTGCTTCCAGGGGCGGTTCACGCGTTCTACTCGTCCAACCCGCACCCGCTCGTCGAAGAAGGAATTTCCGGTAACCTCCCGATGGCTAAAGCACGAACGGTCCTGTGCAACAAACTCCTCTCACGCCTAATCCTCTACTTGATCTCCACTGTGTCCCAGACTAGGCTCGAGGGCCCTGCATAAAGGCTTTTTTCATTTACAGATCCGATGGCGGTGGCATCTGGAAACGCCCTCACTGGAGCGGAGACCACAGCGTTTTGGGATTGCACCTCGTTGCTCACGAGCACCCACGTTAACTACTGTACGTTGGACGGAAACCGCGTGGTTGCCTCGAAAGTGCACATCTGATGACGATATCTTCTTTTCAGGCGCCGATGTCGCAGCTACTCCTTGGGGCCCTTGCGATGGTACATGTCTCTTCAATGATCAAGCGGCGATGCCCGAATTGTACCTTTCATGTTTTACAGCTCCAGCCGACATCAAAAACATCATGCAGAATAGCGGAAACTTGTGAGTTGCTTGCTCACCATCGACTTGGCATTTGAGATATCTTCTGACCTCCAACACCGCAACAGCTTGCTAACATTCGATGTAATGATTGTATGGCTACCCAACTCCACAGTTCCAAACGATCCGCCGGCCTCCCAGATCCAGGTCAATGCCATGATTGCGCTGGCCACCATAAACCAAAGCTCATGGATACCAGTGCTTTCCAAGAGTGCTTCTTCTGGTAAAGGCCGTTCGAAATCGTAAAGCAGTCATTAAAAAGTAAAGCCAGGTTCATTCACATCTTTTTCGTGGCGCAGCATTATTCCTTCACAGGACTATACCAGAACAAGTGCTTCAGTGAAGATTAACCTTGACCATGCCCCTGCGGGGAATGGGTCCTATGGTATATACGTAGATAAAGTCGTTTTATCGGCTTTTACTCCCACTTCTTCTGGCTCTTCAACGCTCTCTGCAACTGTCTTGGCCTCCACTGCGACTGCCTTGACTTCTGGTACGTTATAATAGCACCTTTGCGTTCAGCGCTCGTATGATTGATCATTCGTTCTAAGGCCAATCCTCTACTGCTTCACGACTCACCACTGCAAGTGGCAATCAGACCGCTCTTTCTAGCATTATACCAAGTGGTTCATCATCTCAGCAGAACAATGGAGATACCGCCTTATCATCATCTTTTGCTAATAGCCCCTCCAACCCTGGTGGGAGCACTACCGCATCATCAAACGGACCACCTTTCAACAGCTCCATGCTGGTCGGGACTATAGTGGGCCTGCTCGGATTATTATTCATCGCCATTTGCGCATATTTGTGGGTTAGACGGGCCCAGAGACGAAAGGCTTCCCACATCAAGCTCGAATCAAGCCTCCATCTTTCTTCACCACCATACACCAGGACAGCCTATCCGGTCATTGGTGATCATAAAAATGCGCTGCTACCAATCAATGCGAAAGCAGATAGGATCCAATCCACTCCTACCCGCGAGGGTATAGCCCCAGCATACGATTTGGATCGCCCTCCGGCGTACGACGATGCTGGGCAGACAACTCCTGGAGGAAGTGGACAAAGTCCTCTACGATAATTTACAATTTATTGTATTGATTTTATCCTCTGTAAAATTCGTATATTATTATCACTAATGTAACAAAAGTTTCTAACCCTGTGTCGTAAGGGGAGCGTTGCGCACCCCTGGTCTTGCTCCCGACAAACCAGCGAGTTTCCACGAAAGTCTTCGTGCCAAGTTTGAAATTATTTAGGATGAATTAAAACATGGTTTGATCTGTTCGATAGCCGATGCAGAGTTGGACTGGGATTCGCCGATGCATCTTTTCGGAATAAACCTACACAACCAGCGCAACCCATAACTAGTGGGCGCACAACTGTGTTGCTTGGACCTCTTGGACCTATCCCTCATCTGCTAGATCTTCGCACGCCGTACTTTACAGCCTAGAGCGGTTTTCGGCCAACCGTTTGTTTAGCAGGAGGATGCAGGACGTAAAGCCAAAAGTAAAATGGAAAGAACTACAGGAACGTCAAAGCACTACTCAACTCGTCAGTGGAGATGAGTCCTTTGGAGATTTGGGCTGGCAATGCCTGACGGATGGCTGTCAGTTGCACAACACTTTCCTCAACCCTAAGCAAAACTCACATGCATTGTATAGGTTCTAACCCTACTTCCACGGACATAGCTATGCTCACCTGCGATGAAAACTGTCTTCACTTCAATCTGGCCGGGAGTTCTAATGCGCAGGCCGGTGCTCAGCGTGTTATTGATTCGGCACCTTTAGTGAATGGTGGCGGCTCCTTGTCAGTTTATATTCCTTTTGAATCCAAAAAAACACTATCCTCACGAATGCGTATTCCAGTAATATAAACTTTCGAGTATATGTCTATTGGATTTCTACCGGATCTACTGTCGCGAGCCCTGCCGGCTCCAGTGGAGTTCACATTCTGGCGACTGTGGCTGGTACACCAATAACGTTCGCCACTACCGCCTACAATAGTACGTGATCTTTAATATTCAAACCGTTTGTTTATTGGATGACCTGCTGATTTGCATATTAGGCGCGTATACCTCTGCAACATGGCATCCGTACCAGTACCAAGGGTTTATTCCCGAATCTTTTTCTTCCTCCACAGCTACTATTACCCTAGGATTTGATGCACAGGTTCCTACGGGGGATGGGCACTACTCTATCTGGGTAGACCGGTTCTCCGTGACTGTGCCTACATCGTCGTCTCCTGTCCAATCGACAAACATTGCTTCTCCAGGCACAACCTCGTCGCCGACTGGCTCTAATTTATCAATCAATGCGGATTCGGTAACAATGTCGAATGGGACCTTGGTCACAAATCCTGGCTCCGCAACGCAGACGGGAGCAGCTTTTGAAACCTCGAATTCAAACGCATCGCGCTCTCTTTCAACCTCTAACACGCTCTCTGTGTTTAATGCTGGTATCGGTGAAAGTAACGGGACTACCTCAGGTGGACCTAGCGCAGGCTTGATAGGCGGCGTCGTCACTGCAGCCGTCGTCACCGCACTTGGATTAATCCTATTATTCTGGCTAACGAAGCGCCGTCAGAGACAGCGGAAGCGAGCCGGTAAAACGACAGTGGTGAATCCGTACGAGGATACAGATGTCGCCCATGCCTTCACCTTGGCCAACCATTATCATCATAGTCCATCTGCAACGACACAAGCTAGTGAAAGTTACATGTTGCACCAACTAATGGAGACGACAGGACAGGACCAATTAAGGCAGTGGGGAACGGCGAGCCCTACTACTGAGGTACTCCCTGCCTATCGAACGTCCCTCGGCTCTGCGATTCCCGGTCCGGTGGATGAATCAGAGTATGAGGGTGCCGGTGAACCACAACCTCGACGCGTTGGCCTTGTCCTACAAAGCGCGATACCAGAGGAATCGAGCGAGGGAACTGTGTCCAGTGGCGATATCAAAGCATCTAGGGGTACAATTCAACGAGATATAAAACATTAAGATGGATTGTATTATTTTTGTAATTTATTGTGTAATTTTATTGTCTCCCCTGTCTTCTTTGAGGTTTGAGGCAACCCATCGAACGTATTCCAGACAACGATGTCCCAATTATCTTTCCTATGCTCTGTATTGTACCAGTCCTTATTTTCCGTGCCATTTATATCTTCATTCACTGGGTATACCATTCATATACCACAAGTAGATCTTATCAAAGTACACAAGTATCTGAGAATATCGGCTCCGGACGTTGGTGTGCCTAAAGAGGTCACAGAACACAAATTAACAGAAGAATCCGTCTAAGAAATAGTGATGACGGAGGTCCCACTGCCAAAGTATCCTTCGGTAGCAAAGATCTGGAGGTTATGACTCGATCCCAAACTCATTCCTACACTTTTCCAGGCGTTGAAATGGCATGCGGTGTCGACAGTTCCGCTGATAGATCCTCCGGGAGTCTTCTTGGGATTACGGATAGACCAAAACTGCTGGAAGGTCTGGATACCATCGATACAGAGCTGATTTATTCGGGTAGTCTGGAGAATATCGTACGTCGCTCCGTTGCAGGTAACCGAACCTCTCTTAGAGGCGGAGGAGGTAGGGTTATACGTGCCGTATGTTTCGACGATATTGTATTGAATGAGAGGGCTGCGGGTCCAACCGTAGACGGCCAGGTAGCTATTGCCAGTAGGCTTGAAGGTACCCGTGTAGCTGATGACTCTGGAAATTTATTTAGCATGAACGTGGTTCTAAGGTTGTTCATGGTACCTAGAGCTACTTCCGGGGTTCCATCCCTTTCCACCAATAAATTCACCGTTGCTGTTGGACCAGGTGATGGTGTATTGGCCGCCGGGCCCATTAGTGAAGTTAGCTTGAGCAGCACCATCCGTCCACAAGTAGTAGCCGGGGAAAGGAGGATCAATTCCCGCCCGCGCCACAAGCTCGAGGCCCTCCGCCACCTTCGCTGGAGCAGCATAGACGCCAGCGATGGCAGCAATGGCAACAAAGAGAGAATATAAGGAGACCATTTGCGCAATTTTGGATTCTTCGGCGCTGCTTGGCGTACTGGAAGCCAGGAAGCAAACATCGCGCTTTTATACCTAAAAACCGCTCGCGTGATATTCTCTAGACTACCCTTTGAAGAATCCAGATTCGTAGGATAAGAGGTCTGATGTGGGTTATGATGACCGAAGAGGCGTCTCGGAGAAACGCAATACTCACGCCGCCGTCCGTGACCCCCCAAGAGAAGCCACGCGAAGTTATCTGGTATAAGAATGATAAGATATCCTCACCGCGAGTTGACTTCCTGCGGCCATTTGGGAGTTATAGGCAATCATATCCTGCCAGGGTTTGGTACCAAATAGAGAAAAGGGTCACATTTAGTACGAGCCCCAATTGCCAAGCTTCCAGCATTAATCACGAGCTGAATGCCATCCACCGACTGAGTTAGAAGTATAACGTGATACTTCCTGGGTGGCGAAATCGAGATTTTAATGGCGGTACAGGTAACGTATTAAGAATGTTATAGATGAAGACGGTCGATCTATAACTTCTTCCGAGGTTTGTTAGGTTACTGGACGGGCCGCGGGATTGGTTCCTGCGGGGTACATGGGCAATCTTCGCGAACATGTCAACTCGCGTCATCATAGGTACTTGTTACTTGCCAGTTGATTCTGACGATAGTACTCGCTACCTCGGGCCGGGCATTGCTCCATTTGCTACCATCATATCTTCATTACAACACTTCTACTCGTTTCTTTCTCCTGATAAACATCTTGGCTGCCCTCGACTGATGAGATCCACGTAGCCAAGTATGATTGCTATACTCACAGCGCAGCTATAACTCCATGGGTCGTCATGCATTTGCGATTAGGCGTGTTCAAAGGCAATGCCCCAGAAGCCAGCCAGAGGCCACTAGTGTGCGCGAAAAGGTCGCCAGGCTCGGCGCCTACAAGGCTCGGACGACCGGGCTCCTCATGCCTCCCAGATGTTTTGGCACCAGTTTTTGAGCGACGCTCGGGGTGTAGGTCAACTTAAACTCTACCTGCCCCCTTCAAAAAGTCGCTCGACGTGTGAGTCTCCTTGGGATTATATCAAAAGTGGACGAATATCCAAATAATTATCTGAAATTCGAATTTAGAACGTGTTTGGAGTGGACCTTCTTTTATTGGAGCTTTTCGTCAGAGACTGGAGGCTTTGACGCGGTCGTTGGCTGAGAGCGGTCCTGAACACTCCACCAAATGCGACACAAGTACAGAAGACATGCAATCTACTATCATTACAGTCCTCCTTGACTGTGCCTTCATCTTCGTCTCCTGCCCAATCCACAAACGCCGCCCCTTTGAGCATAACCTCGTCGGAACCAGGCTCCAGTTTATCAATCAAGTGGATCAAGTAACAACATCGAATGGCATCCTTGTCACAAGCTCCGGGCTCCGCAACGCGGGCATGTATAAGTTTTGAAACGTTGATCTTAAGCGCCTTCATCCCTCATGCAAGCTTTGAAACGCTCTCTATAACGCTGGTGTTGATGGAAGTAACGGGACCGGTTCGGGACGACCTAACGTGAACTTGATAGGCGGTGTCGTTACAGCCGCCGTCACCTCCACGATTGGCCCAGCTCTATTATGCTGGCGAATGAAGTAACGTCAAAGAAACGGGAAACAGCCCGGTGACGCAACGTTTGTGAACCCATGCAGGGACCAGACGACGACTGTGACTCCAATATGGGCAACCAATATCAGCATAGTCCATATACGGTGACACCTGCCACTGAGGGTTGTACATTGCACTGACTGGTGGAGATGACGGACCAGGGCCAATTGAGGCAGTGGACAACCAGTCCAATCACTTGGCAGCTCCCCGCCTACCGAACATCCCTCGGTTCCGCGATTCCCGGTCCATTGGATGAAATTAAGTATGTAGAAGGAGAAGGAGAAGAAACTAAACCTCGACGCATTGGCCTTGTCCTACACGGTCCCATATCAGAAGAGTCGAGCGAGGGGATGGTGTCTAATGGCGATATTAAAATACCCATGAGAACAACTCAACAAGATATCAAACGTTGAAGTAGATTAGATTTATTTTGTAAATTATCCTATAATTTTTGTCGTCCCTGCCATCGTACTCCTGAAGAAACCCGCAGTCGAATATGATCACCATAGCCACAACGCAGCCATGTTCCCTTGAATCAGTATTCCTATTTGATTGAGCGCGTTTCAAGGAGCCGTTCTCCATCTCTCTCAAGCTTGCCACCCAACCACTCCGCTCCAATGTCGTCTGTTCCTCAGCTTCCACCTCGACCACCACAGATAGAAAATTCTAATAATAATGGTTATAATAATACACGACCTATAGCTGGACCTCCACCAGTTCCAGCACTTCCTCCGGGATTTCGACCAGAAATCGATGGAATGTACGACTCTCAGCCGCACTTTACGAAACCTCTGGTTGCTCCACGACCACAGAAGCTGATGAGCAGTGTCCCCGCTGAGGTTAGTGCGAGCGATGTTTGGTAGTGATCGTCATAGATGCTTCAATGGCCGAACTCAAACTGCAGTCGGGGTCTCTTTTAACATATATTCTGACGTATACTTGTCGATTCTTAATGTAGATGGCGCGTACGCTAGAACAACAGTTTCCTGGCACTCCCGCGCCTCCGGGTTTGGCATATGGCCAGCAAGTCCCGTCTATTTCTTTCAATAATCAGCAGCCTCCAGGATCATATCCGATGGCAGGTCAACCAGGTGGAATGCAGGGGCAGCCCGGTGGGATGCAAGGTCAACCCGGCGGGATGCAGAATATGAATATCAATATGCAAGGTGGCTACCAAGGAAATGCGTATTCCCAAGGTACGACGATCCATTTCTATGAGGTAAATTGTACTCACGCTACCTCGTAAAGGATATATCCAGAACCCCGCATTCCCACTTCGGACTGCGACCGCCAGTCCGCTCCCATACCCAGGAACACCACAGCCATACCAACAGCAGCAACAGCAGCCTCTATCTTATACTGGACTTCCGCCCGCTGGGTTTGCAATGCAACCAATGCGGATGACCCCGTCACCGGCTCCAGGTCCTCCCCCAGCTTTAACAAATCCTGTAGGGCCCAACTTGGCACCAGGTTTCACCGGGAGACCACAGAGTTGGGGAGGGGCTCCCACTCCATCGCCTGGTCCCGGGTTGATTGCTCGACCCTTGTCAGGATTTGGCCCAGGCCCAGCCCAGCCGCAGAGCCTTCAGCAGAGTCTACAAGCTCTTTCGGTAGTCGGTATACAAGCGCCACCGCCAAATCCCTATTGGATCAATGGTGCCACACCTCCGGTATCGCGACCAGCTTCTGCGTCTCCCGCGAATCCTTCCGCGACACGTTACAATATCGACAATAGCGTAGCTGGGCTTACCTTCAATGACCCTGCACCATCCAAACCAACTGCCCCACCTCAGCTGACGGTCACACTTCCTACATTGGCGACATTATCGTCGAGTATGGGTAGCGTTTTGGCGTCTAGGGATGCTGGAAGCAAAGTGGCTTGGTGCAAAGATGTGCTTAGTGCACTCGATAGGGCTATTCAAGCCAATGGAAGCAACCTCGGCGATGGGCCAGCAATTGAGCTCCTCAAAGGAAGCGGTGGACCGGCTGGGGGCATATCAGAGCCTGATATTGCTTTGCTAAAATTATCTGATGCGGCCGTAGCAACTCTAATCCAAATGCTGAAGCCACCATTGCCCATCGGTCCCAACAACTCCATGCCCCCATTCATTGCCGAGGGGCTATTCCTGAGAGGCCAGGTGATCTCTGCGGGGACGTTCCCCGAGGTACTGCCAAAGTCGCCTCGTGATGCTTTCCGGGACTTTGAAGCTTCGGCTCGTGGAGGATATGCCCCAGCTTGGTTCAAGTTGGGAAGAGATTACGAGACAGTTGGTGAGTAGTTGTTTTTGGAATCTGTTTAGCGTACTCATGAGTTGTAGGGGACCTCGTGCGGGCCAAAGACTGCTTCGAGAAAGGTCTTCAAAGAGGCGTTGGAAGCTGTTTCTACGTGAGTAAGCTTCATGGCTATACAAGCATTTGTCTCATTTTCATTATAGCGTATGGGCATGGCTTACCTTCAGGGTCAACTGAACCTGCCGCAAAACCCATCAATCGCAATGCCTCTTCTTCACCATGCTGCATATCTATCAAGTATAGAAGTTCCGCAACCAGCATATGTTTATGCTCTCCTATTGGTGCAAGAGTTCCCACACGTTACTCTTCCGCAACACCTTCTCCAATCATTGGTCCCCCAAGCCCATCCAGTACCAGTCTCGAATCCGGCGATTCCTCCACCTTCTCTCATGTCCGAATCTCGAAAGTACCTGGAACGCAGTGCATACCTCAACTTTGGGCCAGCTTTGTACAAGTTGGGACAGTCATACGAGCACGCTCTTCCGCCATTCCCATATGACCCTCTGATGTCGGTTCAATACTATTCACTGGCGTCACAGACGGGCAATGCACTTGCCGACCTTGCCCTCTCGAAATGGTTCCTCGTCGGCTCAAAGCCTGACCCTGCTGATCCCAACGCTCCTAATGCTCCCGCGGAAAGCTTCGAGAAGGACGAATCACTTGCCTTGATCTTTGCTGAAAAGGCTGCCATGAAAGGAGAGGCTGGCGGAGAGTTCGCGATGGGTTACTATAGTGAAGTTGGGGTTGGTCGACCAAGAGACATGGTAGAGGCCAAAAGGTAAATCCACACCATTATCCCAATATCAGTCTTATGTTTCTTACTTGCATTTCTAGATGGTACGAACGCGCGGCCAAGCAAGGTCATCAAGATGCGAAGGAGCGTTTGAAGGAGCTGGCGAGGGAGAACCCGAGACTCTTAACGACGCAGGAACATCAAGGCCGCCTTGAACGGATGCGCACGAATGCCAAGGAGAGAATGAAAGCGAGCGAATCTAGCGGTGGTGTCGTGGGAAGTGGCGGTTTGGCTCCTCCCCTCCCTGGCCAGCCTGCTTCCAATGGCATGCTCGCCCCATCCGGTGCAAATGTGATGGCGCTAGCACGCAACAGTTCACGGATGAATCATGGTGGAGCTGGACGACGAGCCAAAATTCAGGATTTCGAGGCTGCTGCGGCTGGTCACGGTCCTGAGAAGGTCACGGCTTCACCACCAGTCAAACCTGTAGGACTAGTTCCCTCCGCAGCAGCAACGTCGTCTTCGTCGCCTCCTATTGCAGCAAAACCGGCGGCGGCAGGAGCCGGCGCGAAGACCAAGCCGACCACTTTTGAGGAGATGGGATATCATAGCCAGAAACTGGAAGATAAAGAGTGCATCATAATGTGAAGGACGGACCTGAATGTCAAGTATCTTATGATACTCAGTTTTGTATATCGACTAGGACAATGCGTTTGAATTTGACTCTCGAATGTTTCTGTAACTTTTAAACTGGACGTAAAGTGAGGATATGCTACTTCGATTTGGTCGAAAATGTCTGGCTCTTTATCCAGGTGGTGCTTCCTGGTTTTGGAGCTTACCTTCGACCAGCACACCAATGCCCATGCTCAACGGTGTTACTGCGCGTATCCTATGCGATGGGAAGGCTCTGGAAGAATACGCTGTTGTCGTCCATCCAGAGTCCCCGACCTCTATCACCTGTTGGATTGCAAGCCAGACCAACAAGGTTCGTAATTGGCTCACCTGTTGCGTTATCATGCTAATACAATTGGTAAGTCATTTGAGGTAGATTTTCAGCTCGAGCCCCACAAAAAGTGGGGATGGATATGTGCCCTCTATTGCGATGGAGAATCCATGGTCGATACGTCGATCGGGGCGCGTGATAATTCTGGAACAATGAGTCTGGCGGGAACTGGGCCATCTTTCTATCCGATGATATTCTCAAATGTTGTCGAAACTGGTAAGTGTTTATTACTATGAAAGCTATACCTACAAGATTTCCCATTACCAGCTTCAGAAGATGCGGCCAACGCCGTAATCAATCCGTTTCTTGGGTTGATAAAAGTCGAATTTTGGCGCATTAGGCCTAGATGGACAACCCATCGGTCCAGAGGGTCTCAAGAAATGCCGAAACTGAGTGAGGACCCGATCCATGAATCGAAGAAAATGCTGGGTCGACATCGAGTCAGGTATGTGGCCGTAAGAAACAAAGCTGATTACTCATGTCTTAGAAAGACTCGGTGAGCCTCAAGTATTCAATGCAGAAACGGTCAACGTCACCTACCTGGACACTCAACCACACGTGGTGTTTGAATATAATTATCGGACTCGAGGTGGGTAATTAACCTTTCCTACATCCTCTATTAACACACTGTGTAGAAATCCTTCAAGCATTGGGCCATGCCCCTTGCACTACAGAAACGAAAACGAGTGGGATCAAGCGAGGGGCACCCACAAATTCTGAGCCAGAGACCGCATCCGAATCTGACGGGGAAGATGAAAAAATTGCGGTGGGCCTTTTGATTGTAGGCTTGCTGCTTGCTGACAGGTTTTAGGCCCAGCTCCATGTACTGCAAGAGAGGAGGGAAAGATTGCGCAAGGAGAAGGAGGAACGACGCACCAAGCGGAAACATAAGCGAGTGAAAACCGAAGATCAGGAAATCAGGGTTCCCCTGACTGCTAAAGGGGTACTCGTTGATCTCTGTTCAGACTAAGTGACATCTAGGATATAACTCGAGTTTTTTTGGGCAATCGGAACTGCATTTTCTTGTGTCTGACGCGTCCTCACTGAGTATCGACGGTTTGCTTCCTATCAGCCACTTAAAGTAGGCGACTTTTAGAACTTGCTTTTTGCTATTTGGTGTGCACATAATTGGAGATGCCAGGTCGGCGTCAATGAGTCACTTCGAGCTTACTCTGGGTGAGGCTGGTCGACGAGCTAATGTACAAGTTTTTGTATCTCGACTATAGGACAATGCTTTTGAATCTGACTCTCGAATGTTTCTGTAGCTTCTAAACTGAAGGTAGAGTGAGTGTACACTATTTAGATTGGATCGACACGTCCGGCTCATTCAAGTGGTGCGTCCTCGTTTTGGAGCTTACCTTCGACCGCCACGGCCATGCCCACGCACAAAGAGATCACTGTACGCATCCTGTGTGATGAAAAACCTCTTGAGGAATACGCTGCTACTGTCAATCCGGAACCCCCGTCCTCCATTGAGTGTTGGGTAGCGAGTCAAGCTAACAAGGTTGGTGTTTTTGACCCATATATCACGTCTTCGTCACTCTGATATGATTATAAGGCATTTAAGGTTGATCTGCAGTTTGGCCCGCACAAAAAATGGGGATGGAGTTGCCATCTGTATTGCGATGGAGAGTGGATGCGAGCTCTATCGTACAGCACGCATGAAACTTCAGGGTTGATCGGCTTGGCTAGAAGTGGGTCCTCTCTTTGTCCAATGGTATTCTCAGAGATTATTGAGACTGGTAAGCGTTTATTGATATGCAAGCTATGTCTTAACGCTTCTCCTTTCTAGCTTCAGAAGAAGCGGCCAATGTCAGCACCAGTCCGCTCCTTGGAACGATAAAAGTAGAGGTCTGGCGTATCAAACCCAAATGGACTACCTCAAAATCTACGGTGTCCCAAACGAAACCTAACCTGAGTGAGGAACCCGTTCACGAATCTAAGAAGATGCTGGGTGGTCATAGGGTCAAGTAAGTGATCATAAATGACAAAATTAATCGCTCATATTTCCGGAAAGACTTGGCGAGCCACAGCCCGGCGGCTTGGGCTCGGGACGCGTCAGACTGAACACCACCAAGATGGACAAGGACCCTCACGCAGTTTTTGAATTCCGTTATCGCGCCAGGGGTATGTAATTACTCATTCTCACATCCTCAAATAACCAGTTGCGCAGGAATGCTCCAAGCGCTGGGCTATGCTCCTCCTGCCGAAACAAAAAGCAGCGGGATCAAGAGAGAGGCACCCAAAGACTCTGGCTCAGTGTCCACATCGGAGTCTGATGGGGAAGAAGACAAACTTACGGTGTGTATATCCTGAGGCTTGTTTATGGACTTACTAACAGCATTTAGGCCCAGCTCTACGTACTGCAGCAGAAGAAGGAGAAATTGCGCAAGAACAAGGAAGAGAGACGCGCAAATCGCAGGAACAAGCGAGTCAAAGTTGAAGGGAATGAAATTGAAGTTCCTCCGACTGCCAAAGGAGAGGTTATTGAGCTCAGTTCGGATTAAAGACCTCTATGGTGGACGATTGTGACTTTTAAGCTTAATCATAAGCTATTTTTTGGGCAGGTCTGCCAGACTTTGGTAGCCACATTACAGCTAGCGTGCGTGATAAACCGATTGAAACTTGAAAACCCTTCAATTGGTCGAGTAATGATGCATCAGATCGCGTCAAGATACCAAGAACACAAAGTCACTGTAGGGGATGCTCGCGAGTGACCACTGTGGTAGGGTCCAAGCATTGGTCGCGTCCTCAAATACGCAAGGGACATGGCGGAGGACAACAGGTAAAGCCACGCAACTGTGCCGATGATTGATTTCAAGCTTACTCATAGTTCTAGGTGATACAAACGTGCAGCTAAGCAAAGCCACCGAGGTGCGAAGGGGTAATTGAAGGAGTTGCCAAGGAAAACTCGAACCTCTTGGCTATATAGCAGCACCACGGATGTCTTGAATGGATGCGCACACATTCCAAGGAACGGGTGAAAGCAAGCGAGACTAGCCGAACTGCGGTGGGACGGGCGGTTTGGCTCCTTCCATCCCTGGCTGGCATACTCAGCTCATCTGGTGCAAACTTGACAATTGTGGCATGCAAAAGCTCACGGATGACTTGTGGTGGGGCTGGTCGATGAGCAAATATACAGGTTTCTTGTATCTCGTCGACTAGGACAATGGTTTTGAATCCGACTCTCGAAGGCTTCTTGAAGATCCTAAACTTGTGAATATACACTTTTCAATACAATCAATGCGCCTGGATTCTCATCCAGGTGGTGTTTCCTGGTTTTGTAGCTTACCTTCGACCAGCGCGGCAATGCCCACACTTAAAGGGATCACTGCACGTATCATGTGTGATGGAAAACCTCTGGAAGAGTATGCTACTATTACTAATCCAGAATCTCCATCCTCCGTTGGCTGTTGGGTCGCCAGTCAAACTGACAAGGTCGCTATTTCGACCCAAACACTGCGTTTTCTTCTGACATGCTTGATAAGGTGTTCGAGTTGAGTTTTTTATTCGAGCCACACAAAGAATGGGGATGGAGTTGCGAGCTGGACTGTGATGGAGAGGACATGGGCGGGATAACATTCTGGCCAGAGGATATTTCAGGAGTAATAGATTTAGTTGGAACTGGACCTTCTCTTTATCCGATGATATTCTCGGAAATACTCGAGACTGGTGAGTGCTTATCCTTACGAACGCTATGTCTTAATGCTTCTCATTGTTAGCTTCAGAAGAAGCGGCCGACATTGCCACTAACCCATTTCTTGGAATCATTCGAGTAAAATGCTGGCGTACCAAGCCTGGGTGGACTATCTTAGAGTCTGAGAAATCCCAAGAGGCCATCAAACTGAGTGAAGCACCGATTCACGAAACTAAGAAAATGCTTGGCGGTCATAGAGTCAAGTACGTAACTACAAATGACAAAATCAAGTACTCATATCTCAAGAAGACTTGGCGAGCCTGAACCCAACGACACAGAAACAGTCAAAGTTGTTTATTTGGATACGGACCCGCATGTAGTTTTTGACTTTCAGTATCGCCCCATGGGTGCGTCAATATGTAACCCTTCTCGCATTTTCAAATAACCTGTTGTGTAGGACTACTCCAAGCGTTGGGGCATTGCCCTCGTCCTACCGAATTAAGCGAACCAAAACGCAGCGGGATCAAGCGAGAGGCACCCACAGACTCTGAGTCTGAGTCTGCATCTGAGTCTGACGGGGAAGAAGAAAAGGTCGCGGTGAGTATCTTGAAGTGTGATTGTGGAATTACTGATGAGGTTCAGGCCCAGCTTCATATACTGCAGCAGAAGAAGGAGAACCTACGTAGGGAAAGGGAGGAACGACGCTCGAAGCGGAAACATAAGCGAGTGAAAACCGAAGACAATGAAATTAGGGTTCCCCCGACTGCTAAAGGAGTACTCATTGATCTCTGTTCAGACTAAGTGACATCTAGGATCATAACCCGAGTTTTTTTTTGGGCAGCCAGAACTGCATTTTCTTGTCTCTGACGGGTCCTTGCTGAGTGTGGGCGGCTCGTTTTCTATCATCTACTTAGAGTATGACATGTTTAGGACTTGATTTACTGTTGACATACACATATTTTGGAGTCGGCGCGATGAATCACGTTAAGTCTACTATGTTTGTTGGGTTGCCTATTCAATGGGAGGATCCTTGTCTCGTCTGCCATGGAGCAAAGTGGTTCGGTCAGTGAGGACCATCTGCCTCTAAAGCCTTTTGGTAATCATTATCGGCACCCAAGCACTAGGTGGGTTTGATAACTTAGGCAACTGGCGCGGCCGCACCCGGATTTCTTGCATGTGTACCCAATACTCAATGTCAATACAGTCCCGTTCGCTTGAACAACTGCACGCAAATTTCACGGAAGAATTAAAGTGAACTAGGCTAGTGGTGGCTCCGTGGGAAGTGGCAGCTTGGCTCCTCCTGTCCCTGGCCAGCCTGCCTCCAGCGGCATGCTCAGTTCATCTGGCGTGAACATCGTGATTCCAGCACGTCATAACGTACGGATGAATCACGATGGTGCCATTCGATGAGCCAAAGCTCCCTATCTCGACGCTGACGCTGCCACTCCCGCCGCGGCTGCTCCAGATCCTGAAAAGTACCACCAATCAAATCTGCAGGATTGAATTCCTGCCAGTATTAGCAAAAATTTCTCTGGCTCCCAGCGCAGCAAGTTGGCGACAGCCGGAGCTGTAGAGAAGACCAGCCCACGATTTTTGAGGAGAAGAGCTATCACAAACAGAACTTAGGGGAAAATGAGTGTTTTATAGTGTGAGAAACAGCCTTGAATGTCACGTATCTTATGATACGCAATTTTGTCTCTCGACTGGGACAATGCTTTCAAATCTGACTCTCGAAGACTATTGTGGCCCCTAAACTTGAATAAAGTGAACATGCACTACTTCATCTCGACCGACACGTCTGGCTCCTTATCCAGGTGGTGCTTCCTTGTTTTGGAGGTTGCCTTCAACCAGCACGGCCAATGCCGATGCTCAAAGGCGTTACTGTTCGCATCCTGTGTGCTGGACGGCCTTTGGAGGAATATGCCACCATCGTCAATCAGGATTCCCCGTCTGTTATCGGCTGTTGGGTGGCAAGTCAAACGAACCAGGTCGGTATTTTCGATACATATCGCGGCGCCACTCTGATATAAATTATAAGACTTTTCAGCTTAAGCTTTTATTTCAACCGCACGAGGATTGGGGGTGGAGTTGTAAACTGTATTGTGATGGACAGTACATGCGCCACCTTGCGTTTGGGGAGAATGACAACTCAGGAGTAGTAGAGCATGCTGGAAGTGGGGCCTACGTTTATCCGATGCTATTTTCGGAATTTCTCACTAGTGAGTATCTAGTCGTATGAGATATCGACCTTGACGCTTTCCTTTGCTAGCATCTGAAGAAGCGGCTGAGGCCGTGTCCAATCCATTTCTCGGAACCATCAAAGCAGAATTTCGGCGTATCAAACCTAATTGGATTGCTTCAAGATCCACAAGGTCTCGGCATAACCTTACACTAAGTGACACCCCCATTCACGAAACTAAAAAAATCTTAGGGGGTCACAGAGTCAAGTAAGTAGTCGTATCTGCTCACTTCATCCATTGATCTCTCAAACCAGAATTGGGGAACCTGTACCCAACTGTTCAAAGAAAGTCAAGGGCACGTATCTGGATGCTGAGCCTTATGTAATTTTTGAATTCAGATATCGCCCTAGAGGTATGTCGGCAACCCTTCCCGTATCTCCAAATAACCCATCATGCAGGGATCCTCCAGGCGTTGGGCCATGCCCCTCCAATATGTTCGTATGCTCTCATGTTTTAGCGCTATACTGACCAGTACTATCTCCAGCCAACCTACAAGCCCCAGGTTACGCGCCTTCATCGCGCTCAAAATTGGCTGCCAAGAGAGGAAGGTCCAGTTCTTCCGAGGCTGAAAGCCACTCAGAGTCTGATGACGAGGCGGGAGAAATTGCCGTGAGTATATCAGTGGTGAGAAATAGCACTTATTAATGGTTTGAATAGACTCAGATACAGGAACTGCAAGAGAGGCAAGAACGAATACGCAGGGAGAAGCGCTTTAAACGTGAACGCAAACGGTTCAAGAGAATGGGCTCAGATATTATAGTGCCGGCAAGTATCAATGGAAAGGTCATTGATTTATGTTCAGATTAAGCGACTTTGGCCTTCCCAACTCGCGGTTTTGGGAGCCGGGACCGTATCGTCTTGTTTCTGACGAGTCCTCACTGAGTATCGACGGTTTGCTTCCTATCAGCCACTTAAAGTAGGCGAATTTAAGAACTTACTTTTTGCTATTTGGTGTACATATAATTGGATGCCAGGTCGGCGTCAATGAGCCACTTCGAGTCTACCGTGTCTGTGGATTGTTTATTTAATGGGAGGATCCTCATCCCGTCTGCCATGGGGCAAAAAGGAGTTTGGTCAGTGAAGGATCATACGCCCCTAAAGCATCTCACTTACCATTTTTGGTGATGGATTGGAATCTTGATCGGCTGTGTATGTAGTCGTAATGATGTTTGGTCTTGATGGAGCTGGCAAAACTAGCATTGTGAATCGTTTCAAGGATCGCAAGGCTCCAAACTTGCCACCTACGACTAAAACGATCGGTAAGTTGCTTCTATCGCCACCGGCACTAGACTGTTTTGATAACATTGGGTAACCGACAACGTCCGGATTGCTTCCGTGTATTCCCAGGATTCAATGTTGATACAGTTTCGCTACCGTTTGCCACTGTCGTCATTTGGGATGCTGGAGGTCAACCGAAAATAAGACCTCTTTGGCACTGTTGTACGTTCGTTCTAGTTTTGTTGAGCGAAACTGAACCATATATCTCTTCTAGACTACCATAACGGCGATGCATTCATCTTTGTCGTATCAGCCCTTGATTCTGGACGACTACTCGAAGCCCGAGAAGAGATTCATCGCATGTGTAAAGATAGACATATTTGGAGATGTCCTTTACTAGTGCTTGTAAACAAGTCGGAGCCACTGGGTAGTATTTCAAACCCAAACGCCACTCCGGTGGAATTTGTCGGTGCCGTACTAGATGTAGCAACGTCTGGGTTCAGAGTATGGACTATCAGGGTAATTAATCGGTATATTTCTACTCATGGGGGCTCATGATTCATTTGATTTAGGCTGTATCCGCACTCACCGGGGAGGGCTTAGATGATGCCTTCAAATGGGTGAGTTACACACCTACTTGACTGTTGTACCTTATTAAATCACAATTTATTGTAGCTGTCTGATAGAGTTACCTCCGCTCGACTCCAGCGTTCCGAAAGCCATTGAGATCGAATATGTAACGTCACCAGTTTGTACGCGAAGCGGTAAGGGTCCGGAGAAGTCCGTTATATACCCAATTTGAATACAATTTATGTTTGATGAATGCCGAAAATGTATATGTGATGGGTCACGGGTGGGCATCCAAACTATGCTTCCGCCCGAACTCTTTCGATATATCTTCTCCTTGCTCGAAGACGTCGAGTGCTTTGACACGGTTGGATTTCAACCACCTTCTCAGCGTTATCAAGCCGAGGTCAATGAAGGTCGTAAAAATATCCAGACCAAGTGGGCGCTACTTTTGGTTTCGTGGAAGTTCTATGAACTCGCTTTAGAACTGGCATGGAGTTGGATATCTATCTACTCCAACGACAGACTCTTACACCTGCATGCAGCACTAGGTTTAGGCGCACAGACGGCGTCTCTACCTTTGCTCAAGCGGAAAGCGGACCACGAACGAGGGCAAGCGAACGGGAAGGACTCGTTCTATCCTGCTTGTTGGATCAAACGGTTGGACGTCAAAAGCAGAATAAACAGCCCGTATGAGCAGTCCCCCGTACCAGCTGCTCTTGCTGGGATTCTCCGAGCCTGCCCCAATCTCAGGGTATTTGTATCCGACTTTACGGTCGGCATTGTCGATTGTCAACGCACGTCGTCTCTCGTCATCAATGCCCTCAAATCATTGAGGCACTTGACCCGCCTCGATTTCGCTGGTCACGAAAGTCCATCACTAGAAGACTATATAGACCTTTTACCTCATCTAGGTAAATTGGAGCAATGGATGACCGGGAGGATTGCCCCACCTCGACTCGAGAACGAGGAAGTCATCGAGCTCCTCGTTGAGAGGGGCCTCCTCGACGACAGCGCCAGGAAGCTACCCGAGGATGAAACGACCCACGCCATCTCACTTCCCAACTTAATGGCACTACAAGTCTCTCATCGGCCATTATTCTCGTCTTTAAGGATCATCGGTCATACAGACTTGCCGTCCTTGTCGCACGTTTCTTTCCGTCATCTCGACTTTCACGCTTCACGCATGGATACATTTTTTGAGGCTCTAGGGCATCAAATCACCCATTTGTCCACACACGATATCCGAACGCCATCCGAGCCCTATGGGTACGCCCACGTTCTACACAAATGCCCCAATCTAGAACACCTCGCATTCTCCCCCCGCCTCCGGGACGATCGTTACCAACAAGCGTGGGTACACGACAAGCTGCATACGATCGGCCTACGCTCGGTTCTCCCAGCAACCATACCCCACGAAGACAAATTTGCCAAAAACATCGCGCTTTCGTTGCAGGCCTTTCTCGAAAAGGTTCTGGAGGCACGTGCGGCGGATATGTTGCCGTCCCTGGCTGTTATCCGTATCGAAGATACGAGTTTGGCGGCGATGGCGTATGAACATATGTATGGCCAACATTGGGACGATTTATGTCGCAAGGTCGGAGTTCGCCTTGAGGATGCTCAGGGGCGACGGATCCCTGGCGAGTTGAAGCCGGTGTCCCTGATAGGTTTAGCGTTGGATACTGTGGAGGAGGTCACTCCCTCCATGGACATTCGTCGGGGAGGCAATGAGATGCGCGTCATCAGGCGCTTCCTCGGCCAGGTTGCTGGGAGGGTGTGGAAGCGTAACAACAAATGAGGTGGAAATCGGGCGTAAATTCAAAGGTAAATGGAACGGAAGACTCGTGGTAAACATTTCTTATCGTGATTATGTATTCATTCTCACATGGCACTTCGTTGTCATTGACCGCCTCACTGGGGAGAGAGCCTGGCTTGGGCTGAAAGGGGTTAGGATCTCCCAGCATTTCGTTGGAATTGGTATATAAACAGGGTTGTTTTCCTATTGTTACTTAGATACTTGTTATCAAATGTTACCCTTTATGCGACTCCAACCGCTCCAGCCACTTGCGAGAAGAGGGCGCTGTTGTCTCCTGGAGGGGCCGCACAAAGCGTCAGTGTCATCTTCAACAGCAATATCCACGCATA
>KN824371.1:0-13363 GCA_000827415.1 Serendipita vermifera MAFF 305830
GAAGAGTGGGAAGACACAGCCTGGCAGTTCTACCAAGATCAAATACGGAGGTTACTCTCGATTTTCCCAAAGCTGAAACTGGTGGAATGGTTCCTGGGCAGGAAGATTAGCCTGCTGCAGGAGGTTCCAATTCCATTTTGGGAGTGGCGTATCGAACGCACAGAGAGCGGGAAAGTGAATTTGAAGAGGAGATTACGGAATTGGCCGTACAGTAATCCATTTGCAGACGAGGTGATTTGGTCGGCAGCGCGTGGGATGGGCTCTCCCGCTTGAGAAGGATCGTTCTGTAGCATATCACTTGTCTATTTTTTGTTTTAAGGTTTTTGTTCATAGGCTACTGTAACATTTTTTGCCAACATTTATTACGGGCGTAAATTCAATTGTGGCGACCCTTTCGACTTGGACTTGGCCACTATGGTTCGGATTCGGAAAAGTACGAAATATCCAGAAAGCGAAATCTCGATGCTTACAATGGGATTATAGAGACGAGTAATAGGGCGACAACTGCTCACCGCGCAAAGGTCAAGAACAAGGCCCGGGAGACGAAGAAAAAGAACAAGAAGGACGTGAAAAAGAACCCACATCTTCATCGTAGTATGTATTATTGGATAAACTACTGTTGCAAAGCTAAACGGCACGTCTTTAGAGAAGAAGAAAAAGGATCCGGGTATACCGAATAGCTTCCCATACAAGGAGCAGATTCTCGCCGAACTATCGGAATCCAGGAGACTTGTATGTGCATTCACAAACTATTCCACTGGGAAATAACGTCATATATGTAGGCTATCGAGGAGAAGCGAAACAAGGGGCAGTCTAAGCATTTAAATGGTAGCTCTGGGGAACAAACCGAAAGCACGGGTGTAAATGGAGCCTCCATCAATACCGCTATCACTGTTACCACGAATAAGGGAGCCGTAGAGGATGAGGAGGCTCCACCTCTAATAGACACGACAATACCGAATACAGCGGCCGCATTACAAGTCTCAGATGTCGTGATCTCTGTTCTTGATGCTCGAGATCCACTATCGTTCAGGAGTACATTTGTTGAAGGCACGCTTGGTAACACCCCATTATTATATGTCTTGAATAAGATCGGTAAGCGGGAAATCTAGTGTATGTTTCTTTATGGTGCTGATCCGGATATAGAGCTGGCACCTCGAGAGGCAGTAGCGTCGTGGGCTGCTCATCTACGAAAAAGTCACCCTACCTTCCTTTTCAAAAGCGCTTCGACATTCCTTCCTTTGGACTCCCAAAACTCTAAAGCCAAATCCAAAAACAAAGCATCCGACTCGGATGCCTTAGGGCGCGACGTCCTTCTCGAGGCTTTGCAAGCCATTGCAAGTGCCAATAAGCAGACTCAACTTACGGTGGCGGTCGTCGGTGTCACGAATGTGAGTAGAAGTCCAATCCTTGGCTCTTCTGGTTGCTCGATTGAACCCCATTGTTAGGTTGGCAAATCCGCCTTTATAAACTCCATGTACGGACAACCGGCGTTGACCGTGTATAGCCCATTAGCGCAGCGAGACAACAGTGCTCCATCAACCACTCCTCACCCACAATCCATCACACTTGTGCACAAGAAGCAGAGCTTCAAGTTTATCGACACACCAGGACTGTCATTCATTCCTCCTTCTGATCCAGGTCTTATGGAAGACTTGGAAACTCGTGTCGCCCGCGATATCTTGCTCCGCAACCGAGGAAACATTTCCAAAATTAGGGATCCATTACCAGCTGCTCTGTATATCCTTTCACGAGCTACAATGGAGGACTTGATAATGTTGTACAATCTACCAGCAATTCAACCTGGAGACTACGATGGGTTTTTAGCCAGCCTTTCGCGAAAGGAAGGTGCCCTTCAGAAACGGGTATGGGTACATCTTTGGGACTGTTATACAAACTGAACATTTCATAGGGATCTATTATTGACCTTCAAGGAGCTGCCAGAGCTCTTGTTCGTGATTGGAAAACCGGTCGTATGGCCCATTACACTCTTCCATCATCGACACATCCAGCAACTCCTACGTCGAATACATCACAGAAGCCGAATCTATCCCCACTATTCGAGAAGACCGATAGTCGGATTCTCTCTGAACTCCTCCCTCGCAAGGACTTACGAAAGCAAAAGAATGGTCTAGTCCAGCTAAAAGATGCCACCGTTGACGAACGCAGAGTGGATCTCGAAGCGACTGTTGATCTCATGGATGAAGACAGTAGCGAAGACGATGCTATGGCACTCGCAGAGAAGATGAGCGACGACGAGATGGATGAGACAGATGAGGATGAAGAAAGCGATGACAACGAAGAAGATGAAGAAGCTGAAGAAGACTCAAATGAAGATGGCTCACTATCAGAAGGAGACAATGATGAAGAAGACAGTGAGTTGGATGAGGATGACGGAGACACCCCTTCCCCTCCGGTCGTTCATCCCAAGCTATCGGGGAAGAAAGGCCGAGAGGCATTACGGGCTCAACGCGGACCGGGGAAAGAGCCCGTCAAGTCGAAAAAGAGCGTCTCCTTCGCGCCATACACAAAAGCCGGGATGAAGCCGAAGCCGAAGAAAACTGTCTCGCCTGTAGCACCAACCAAAAGTGCTCCTCAGAAGAATGCACCTCCCAAAAAGCCTGTGAAGGCTCCAAAACTGGCGGCAGGTACATCCAAGGCTCTCAAAACAAAAGCTGCTCTCACACAGGAGGATGGAGACGCGTATGATTTCTCGAAATACTTCTAAGATAGAGGCCACGTAAAGTCAACACCCCTCGAGCCACCACATGGTACCACATTTTTGTAGACGCTAAGGCTTTTCTTATAGACTGTAAATTCCTGACCGAAAGGGAAGGTCTTTCCAGCCCTCACCAGGCACGCTTGAAATCCCGTCCCGGCTCCGGCGGTCCGTTCGCTCTCCGGGCGGTCTAGACCCATCTCGACAGTTTATTTGTGTAAACAAAATTTTTTAAAAGTACTTTGTTTGAACACTCCTCGACAACCTTCAAAGTCAACTATGGACCTCGCTGAACTTTCTCGTAAACTATCTGCGGCTGATAAACTGATTCTTCAATGTCCGCCTCAAATGGTCGAGTTTTTGCTTCAGTCGGAAGCGTCTGATCCTCAGTTATCGCCATCTCCCTGCAACCTTCATCTGACTCTCTACCTTCAAATACTGCTCAGTCTTCAGCAACAAGCCTCCAGTCCTATGGAAAACGCTCCGCTCCTCCTTTCGCTCAAGATGGCCCAGCTCAAGCTTTTAATATTAGGGCGTCTCGATCGTCTACGTCGCTTTCTCAAGGACGTCTTCTGCGCTGTCTCATCTTGTAAGTATCGTGTTGTTTCAATGCTCTAAGCAACGGACTCCTCAAATCGTGGACCCCGCAAGCACGGACACCGTCTTCATCCGATTTTGCGTCCCTATTTGCGCCACTACGTGAATATATCGAATCGTCCCAATCGCTCCTACCTGTTCCCGTCAAGACGACATCCGCCGAACTATCTGTTGACACGCCGATTCGACCTCGGGTTAGCGCTGCCGGCCCTTCACGTATGTCCGTCTTTCGCGCTTGATTCACTATTTCTAACATCTCGAACCATAGGTGGGTGTGTGTATGTACCCTCCGGTTCATCGCGTAGCGAGTCTCGGGATGTGCATACCCATGATAATTCTTTGGATTATAACGGAAATTTACTGGATTATAATGGAAATAACACTATTACTACTGCTGTTGCTGCTGCATTACCCCTTAATACTTCTACTCGTGCTCGCACAAACCGTTTTGAACCCAAACATCCAACTTTATCTCCAACGCAATCCGCTCAGACACCAACAACCCCAAATCTTCTGAACATCTACGTTAACGACCTCACCCTCGCAGATTTCGCTAGTCTAAATGAAAGTTATGCCTTTGACTCAGTAACCGCCGATCGTCCTCTTCGTTTACCCGCATGCCGTGGCACCCCTAAGTATTATCGAGGGTCTCTTTGCTTGCTCATAGACAACTTCTTCTACCTCCAGATAAAAGACTATGAGTCGATTGCCAATCTCCACGATCAAATACCTAGCCAACGACGTTCCCCTATACAGTGGCTCAACCCTCTCCATTCACATAATTACTCACCAGAATGTAACAATTTTATCTATTGCTTTACTCCTTTAACTAATAAACGTAAACCTTCTTCATTAGACACTCGTTCAATACACCATCAGAATGTTATCCAACATGCTTTGAATCTCAACCCCGTTCAAACTGCCGTCAACGATCCATATGCTGTCCCAAGCATGCAACTCAGAAACGAAATAATCACTGAATGGCAAACCGAAATGAGCACAAGAAACCAAAAAAAGGGTGTCTGCGCGTGCTGTTCATGTGTTTACCGTGCCGTTGATCTTACCTCCACTTCAGTTGATCGCATCAATTTCAGTCTACTTCGAAACGATGACCTCCCACCTCACGTACTCCCTGTCGACTACAATCTTGCTGCTTATAACAATGCGCTTCTCGACCCCAACGGCTTAACCAACAAAAACGAGAAAGAAGGTACTTTATCATTATGTAAAACATGTAAAAAAGACCTTACAGCAAAAAACCCCAAAATGCCTCTACTTTCACTCGCGAATTGGCTGTATTATGGCCGTGATCGACTTCCAAACGATGTCAAAGCCGCATTTGAATCCGCGACATTATTCGAGAAATCGTTGATCTGCCGTGGGCGTGCAAGTCGTATCACCTTTCGCTATTGCAAGAAGCCTGATTCTGTGCAATTTGGACGCAATCCAGCCACTTCGCAAAGCTATAGCAAAGGCAACGTTATTGTCATGCCACAGGACTCGCTTACTTTGATGACATTACTACCTCCATCCCCAGACGAAGTACGAGACTCATTATGTGTGTTATTTATTGGTTCAACCACGACGCCGTTAGCCGAGAACATAAAAACACTAAGCCCATGCCTTGTCAGAAAGTCCCGCGTATCAAAACTCATTACATTTCTAACCTCTAATAACCCCCACTATGCTCCATCTGACACGTTCAGCGGCCTCGACGAAGCCAATCTAAATGCACTGAATACCGAAGCCATCGACTTAGACAATGATTTTACCCCCGCTGCAATCGAAATCGCCCAGCTTGATCCTTCAAAGGCACAAGGAGAACTAGATGTCACTGCCGACTACACCAATCGTAATGATGCTGAAAATGACGAGGGTATCGCCGAGAGTGCTGACTTGCTAATCGAAAATGTGGGGTACACCGACGGCGATACTTCTCCACAAAACTTTACGTTGATGAAACTCAAAGCCATGCGTCACTGTTTAGATGGAAATGCATTTCTCCAATCACGATCCGGGAATCTTGCTCTTAATGACTTTGACAATCCACATCTGCTTTCCTGGCTATTTCCCCACCTCGACCCTTGGGGTATTGGAGGATTTCATGAGAAACGACGTTCACGCCCACTTAGCATGGAACAGCAGCTCAAATGTCTCATATCACGAAACGATCCTTCATTTGCACGAGACCCAACTTTTGCCTTTGTTTACCACAATATTTGCCTAAAAAAGCGTGCTATCCGTGAAAGCCTCTGGCGAGTTAACCGCAAACAGCATGTCCATGTCACCGAACAAATCTTAGCAACGCCACCAGACCTTATAAAGCAACTCGAAGCAAAGTTTGAACGTAACCCCAAGTATCAGCCCACCAACGATGCCGAAAAATCTGTTGTCCAACTCCTCTCCCAAATGCAATCAATGAACAACCGACTCACTGGTACAAATGGTTACAAAAAAACGACGCGAAATGAAGGCCGTAGCTTGATTCATCGTCATGGTGCTCCCGCACTATTTATCACCCTTAACCCTTCCGATGTGAATGCGTCACTTATCCGTGTCTTAGCCGGCGAGGACATTAACCTTGAAGATGCCCTCAGGGGTGAGGATTTAAAGAAATTTGACCGTCACAAATTCGTTGCTCAGAATCCTCACCTTGCCGCAAAAAACTTTGACCGAGTGATCAATACCTTCATCAACAAAGTGCTACGTTATGGCCAGAAAAAGCCCGGTCTCTTTGGAAAATGCACCGCATACTACGGGTCTGTCGAGGCACAAGGAAAGGGGACGCTACACTGTCACTTTTTGATCTGGCTTGATGGACATCTCTCTCCCCAAGAACTGCGTGACAAAATCAGAGATGATGCCAATTTCAAAGCACGCATTTTCTCATACCTTGAATCTGTCATCAAGTGTGAGCCACCCGGGACTATGGAAGTCGTCGAGGAAGAAGAAGGAGTCTGTCTTGATGCACCTAAACGTGCTGAAGGAGTTCCCAATCCATCCGTTATTGCACTCCCACAATGCTCAGAGATGTCCGAGGAAGACTTTGAGTCAGCCTTTCAAGCCACAGTCAAAGCGTTGGTCTATGAAAACCACTGGCATTTCCATAATGTGACCTGCTGGAAATATTTGAAGCGAGGAGAACCCAAGGACGACTCACACTGCAGAATGCGAATTGATGGTGCAACACGAGCAACCACCAGCATAGACCAAGAGACAGAATCCATCCTTCTCCGTCGATTGCATCCTCGGGTCAACTGTTACAACGATGTCCTTGCCTTCTTGACACAATCAAACAACGACATCAAGTTTATCGGCTCGGGTGAGGGTGCTAAGGCATTACTGTATTACATTACGGACTATATCACAAAAGCCTCGCCGCCCACCCACGTTGGCCTCTCTGCAATCCGAGTTGCCCTGGAGAAGACCTGCAAGAAATTTGATGGCGATGCGTCTGCTACCGACGAGGCGATCTCAAAGAGCTTGTTTGTAAAGCTCGCAAATGGGATCTTGAGTCGTCTCGAAGTGTCACATCAGCAAGTGATGTACCATATCAACGGAGGAGACGATCGCTACACCAGCCATTCGTTTGCAACGCTCTATTGGGGGGCCTTCGACCGTGGAGTTGCGGCCTACTTCAAGGCTCCAGAACCACAAGTTGTAGAAGGCCCCCACCCAATGGGCGAGGCTGAGGACGACAATGGCCCAGAAGAAGCGAATGAGCCGCTGGAACACTCCGACATTACGATCCACATCAGCGCCGGCAAAATCTCGTCAAATAGTCAATATGAAGACTATATCTATCGAAGCAACGACGCACCTTTTGCCAACAGTTGCCTCTACGAGTTTGTCCAGAGATTCCGCAAGACAACAATCACTCGCGCCAATCGAGATCGTACAGACGAAACACTTCCACAGCCACCTCGCGCGCGCAATACAACTGGGTCATTTATGCAAGAGCATCCGCACGCCGCTACCCACCAACTGTCGCAGATGACAGCCGAAGCGGTACCAGTCATTCTGGGCCCGACCATCCCTCATCCAGACAAAGGACGAGTGGATAAAGAGCAGTGGGCGCGTGCGATGCTAATCCTCTTCAAACCGTGGCGAACACCCGACGACCTCAAGGCGGTCGATGAATCGTGGACAGAAGCATATGAAGCATTCGAACCGGCACCAGACCTCAAGCGCGTCATTAAAAACATGCTGGTTCTGCATGAATGTAAAGATGCTCGTAATTCAGACATGTCGAAACGTAATTCCCAGCCGAGCTTTGTTGGTGGGGACGACGACACGCTGGAAGAAATGGATCGACTAGTAACGGTGCTTGATATGAACGAGGCCTATGAAATGGTTAGTGGGGATGTGGAACGATGTGCAGAGCATAGAGAAGGACAAGGGAGCATAGAGAAGGCACGGCTTGCTCGTGCTTTAGGGGTGACAAGTGTATGATGCGGAGGACGATGAAATGCCAGATCAACATTCTACGTTGATCGTAGACGAGCAGGAGAGAGCACGATTAAAGGAGTATGGGGCGTTGATGGCGAAGCTAAGGAAAAAACGGAAATGGAGTGAAGTCGAGGAACGAGGATAACGAGGACGAGGATGGCGGTGATGAGGGAGAGTCGTATAGAAACAAAAGAAGACGTACCAATCCAATCACAACAGTGACAACGCTCGAAGAAAATGCGGAAGCGCTTCGCAGACGTTCAGCGGGGAACGACAGGATAACACGACACAATTCAGACGACATTATTGCCGCCGTAATTTCGGAATTTAATCTCGACTCCAATCCAGAACAGTTGCGTGCATTCAAGATTGTCGCCGATCATGTTTCGCGGGGCGGCGAGCAGCTGTTGATGTACGTTGGGGGTGTGGGAGGGACAGGCAAAAGTCACCTCATAAAAGCAATCGTCGCGCTTTTCGAGAGGTTGGAGAGACGAAAGGAGTTGGTGCTGAGTGCACCGACTGGGGCGGCAGGCGTCATCATCGACGGCGCCACAATCCACTCTTTGACCCTACTACCAAACAAACGAAATGTGAAGCCCGACAATCTCAAAGCTATATGGAACGACAAGACTACTCTCGTGCTCGACGAAATTTCCATGGTAGGGGCTGGCCTTTTGGCCGATATTTCGGCTCGAATCAGCATAGGCAAAGGAGATGAACGAGCTTCACGCGACAACCCATTTGGCGGGGTCAACGTTATATTTACCGGGGACTTTGGTCAGCTCAAACCCGTTGGAGAGAAATGCCTTTATTCAAACGAGCTCGTTGGGTGTCTCAGTGCAAGCACCGTCGCACAGGGCAGAGGCCAAAACCAACTACTCGGGGCCATGATCTGGCGGCAAGTCACAGACGTCGTTCTTTTGCAGAAAACCAACGGCAACTTGATGATCCTTCCTATGCCGAACTGTTGGCGAGGGTTCGATCTGGGAAGGCAATTCCATCCACAGATCACGCTACGCTCTCCTCACGCATCTTATCACGACTCGCCACCACGGATCCCTCCGCCTTCGACCGATTTTCCGACGCTCCTGTCATTGTTGGGCTCAGAACAGTCCGTGACGATGCCAACGAGATACTCCTCCATCAAGCGGCACTAAAACTCAACGTCCCAGTCATTAAGTACTTTAGCGACGACAAAATTCGCGGGGACTTACCAGATGCCGCCCAGGCTAGGGTTTGGAAACTACCATCGACGACGACCGGCGATTGCTTCGGTATACTTCCACTCTTTTGCGGGATGCGAGTGATGATCACCGAAAACCTCGCAATTAGCAATCGCCTGGTCAACGGGGCAGAAGGAATCGTCAAGCACGTCGATTACGAGATAGACGAGCAGAACCGACGTTATGCCAAGGCATGCTACGTTCTTGTCAAAGGCTCCGGTGTACAGATCCGCGGGTTCGAGCCTGATGTCGTGCCTATATTGCCGGTACAGGCTTCATTCTCATTCAAACCACCCTTTGGCGATCAATTTTACATCTCTCGTCTACAACTCCCTCTTGTTCCAGCCTACTCGTATACCGACTATAAAAGTCAAGGGAGGACGCTCAAAACTGCTATTGTCGACCTCAAAAGTGCGCGTAGCCTGCAGGGTATCTACGTCATGCTGTCGCGCGTGAAGTCCCTCGACGGTCTCGCGGTGCTTGGAGAATTCCCTCGCACTCTTTTAGAACAGAACCTCTCGGAGGAGCTGCGTACCGAGTTTGCGCGCTTGACTGCGCTTGACAGAGAGACGCAGTCTGCCTATGCGAGTCTTCTTCATGACGAGACAGAGGAAGAACCTATGGAGTTCTGACTTGTGAGTATTGCCGTTATGTGTCTGTCTTCTGGATATGCATTAATTATCTCCAGATATCCCATCGTTCATTCGTATCCGCCGCCCATCCGTACAGTACGTTCTTGGAAACCCAAGCCCCTTTTGTGAGTAGTTCATTTACGGCTTTCTACTCATCTGACGACACTCCTAAGGTTCACGTAAATTCTCTCGAGCGTTCTAGTTGACAGTGTTTTTATTTCTTATACGAATCCTATTTAAAGTATGATGTATATGCATGGATGTTGTAAATATTATCGGCTCAGCAGATTCAAAGTCGCAAGATGCATTATCTTTTACGGTCAGGATCGCCCGGAGGGCCCTTGCAATAGATAAGTTAGGCCAATGGAACTAATGATTCGATCATATTTTTCCACTTCGTTGGCTCAGATAAGAGTTCCGCAACTTTGTCGAGGATCCTTAGGGTGAAAAATACGATTATTTTTCTAACAATTTTTAGAGTTGTTTCTAATTATTCCCTGAACTTTTCATTTTTTGGATTCACAAACTTTGCCGCCCCGAGGCTTGGAGCGGAGTTTGAATTGAAACTAGAACTCCACCCAGTCACACAAAACTTGTTAAAAATTCTCATTTCGCTTGGAAATCATGCCCAGAAGGAAGCGACTTGTTAAAGAAAGGCTCTGCAATCTTCTCAAATACAATCACACACAAGCCGAGCCACTGACAAGCTCTTCTGATGGTGAATTCTCCATTCTAATCTTAACTGTATTGCTAAACAAATGCAGAACCCTTCAAAAATTTCATTTCTATCAACGAACCACCAGATGAAGACGCGAGTGTCTCCAGTGCCAGCCACGGCTCAGTCGAGATGTTGCCTGTTGACGACATTCAGCCATTGGAACTCGAAGATTTTGCACAGAAAATGAGGACTTACTTTATGAAATGGAGCATGAAGATGAGGCGGGAGAAAGAAGAGGGGAAGCGGGCACAGAATTACACGGGCAAGGCAGCGAGGACAATTAGGCACCATAAGCAGCGAGGAAAAGAAGCAGCAAAGAAGAATGGATCAACACTGGATAACTTCTTTTTGCACAAACAGAAGAAGGCTCCCCCCGAACGCACACCCACCTTAGTCAACACGGAAACATCAACCCTGGCAGCCACCGAAGTTGTTGCTTTGGAAGATTCATCAATCGGATGGAATAGCAACACGAATGAAGTGCACATCAATGTCGACCCAGTGGCGATAGGCGGGGAGCTCCTTAGCAATGATGCCGAAAGTATCGAGGAAGAGCCAGAGGAAGTTCTAATGCAAGCTGTAATCAACTCGGAACATCAGTCGTCAAGTTTTAGAGACAGTGAAGCCACCACCAACGACTCACCTGATAACCATGTCCCAGAAGTTGCCCAACACCAAAGTCCCACTGTCCTCCACCCAAACGACGCCGAGGGTGAAGACCCTGATGATATTCATCAAGATCTGTGGAAAGACCATCAGCTAATGGTCTCAGTGGAAAAAAGGCTGACGCAGGCGGAGAGAGAGCATCACAATAAGATGGAGAAATTGCTCGGAGCAAGACTCGTCGCAATGAAGAGCCTGATTCACTTCTACACCTCCGAAGATTACCAGTTGACTTGGCGGCAAGCGTCAATGATGGCCGCGACGGGTGCTGGAAAGGGTACCTGGTTTGCTCGGCGGTTGCGACAGTGGATTATGGCATACATCCGAGGAAATTTCACGTATGATTCACTCCCTCACACACGTTATGGAATGTTCAAAACATCGCTCCTCGATGATGAAGACCTATCGCAGCGTATCCAGCAACACCTCCAAGCACTCGATCGTAACTTCAAGGCCCAAGATGTCGTTGATTTTGTCACTAGTCCTGCTATGCAAGGATGCTTGGGTGTACATCGTCAAAAAATCGGTCTCAGGACAGCACGCCGTTGGCTGAAAAGGACTCACCGATACGGACTTCCAGAGAAGGGAATGTATATTGACGGCCATGAGAGGAATGACGTTGTCAACTATCGACAGCTGTTCCTGCAAAGGATGGAAGAGCGTGCTCGTCGTATGCCCATCTTCAATACAGCTGTGGGTGATATGTCAGTCGTCATGCCACAACTTCAAAATGGAGAAAAGTTGCTTATCTTGGTGACCCACGATGAGTCGACATTCTACGAGAATGATCGGAAACATCAAAGGTGGATTCCACTCGATGCGACGGCTGTACCCCAGCCAAAGGGCGAAGGGGTGTCCGTTATGGTATCGGACTTCCTGTCGCCCATCTGTGGAAGGCTCAAAGACGAGATCAGGTGTGTTGAGGTTAAGCGGCAAAGTGGTCGGGTCCAACACTAAACACCTCGCAGTGAAGCACGCATCTTCTTTCATTGTGGAAAAAATGGAGACGGATATTTCGATAATGACGACATTCTTAAGCAAACAAATGAAGCCATCAAGTTATTTGAGCGCATCTATCCAACGGCTCAGGCCCTTTTTATGTTCGATAATGCAACAACTCACCAAAAACGAGCCACCGATTCACTTTCAGCATTGCATATGCCCAAGAGCTGCAAGATTTGGCGTCCGGGTCAGCCGTTAATGCGTGACGCGATCCTCCCAAATGGGGCGCCACAGCCGCTATACTGGCCGGTGACCCACCAAGAATTCCCAGGACATTTCAAAGGAATGGAGCAAATACTGAAAGAACGCGGTCTCTGGAGGTCTGGGCTCAAGGCACAGTGTACCACCCGATTTGCTGATTGCGAAGATCGAACCAATTGCTGCTGTCGAAGGATCCTTTACAATCAGCCTGATTTTGTCAATCAAAAGTCCTCGTTAGAAGAACTCGTCGAGTCGAAGGGCCATTTGTGTGACTTCTATCCAAAATTCCATTGCGAGCTCAACTTTATTGAGCAGTACTGGGGCGCGTCCAAGTTCCGCTATCGACAGGCACCACCCACCGACAGTCTCGCAGAGATGGAACAAACAATGCGTGACTGCCTTGACGATGTGCCACTGGTGCAAATTCAACGGTCAGTTCATTCATTACTGCAAAGTTTATCTTCTCATTGAATTTAGGTATTGGAATCGGTCTTTACGATTTATGGACGCTTATCGACGGGGTCTCACTGGCAAGCAAGCAATATGGGCTAATAAACGCTACCATGGCCATCGTGTTTTGCCAGAGAGTATCTTAGAGGAGCTTTGCGAGAAGGAAATCGGGCCTTAGCATCACGGCGAATAGTTACATTTTGAAATCCAATCATTTTTACACGCTGCCGACTCATTTTGAAAATAAAAATTTCCGGGACCTCAGATATTTGCCAGCGGCTGTATAGGTGGCTGTGCCCGTTAGGGGTGTTGACTTTACGTGGTCTCTATCTTAGTGTCTCCGTATTTTAATGTATATTTTGGTAAGAAATATTGTCTACATTGCATGGATCAGTTACTTCAGCCCTCATTTGCTCGTACCAAGTGCGGCAGGAAGAGTTTCCTTGCAAGGTCCCAGGAAGAGAAAGTCTGGGGTCCAATCGCGCGTCCACTCTACATTGAAAACGGCCACCTTGCCACCCCGTTGTCGTATCGTATTCACGAATCCAGCGGCAGGGTGCACCTATACATCGTCAGTGATACTTATTGATCCTCTCGAGCAACTTTACTGTTGAAGATGTACCGACGACCAAGCAGATATCCGCTTTCTCCACTTCTTTTTCAATCTCATCCATGTGCCGAGGACTCTCTCCGAACCAGACCACACCTG
>KN824371.1:13463-32823 GCA_000827415.1 Serendipita vermifera MAFF 305830
ATCCGCTTTCTCCACTTCTTTTTCAATCTCATCCATGTGCCGAGGACTCTCTCCGAACCAGACCACACCTGGACGAACAAGGCTGCCGCATTTCGTGCATTTGGGAAGTTCCGCTGTTGGTACCACGTGTTCTGATCCCTCGCATGTTGCCAGCCTCTCATCAACGGCCGCATTTTGCTCGTTCACTTCCTCATTGTTGGTCGCGTTCAATCTCCTTCCGAGTTCCTCGCGCAGAATTTCGAAGCGTGACCGGCTTGCAACAACTGGATCACCTGCCCTATCTTCTACCCCACCATCATCCACAGCCAATGCGGGGCAAATGGGCGAGTCGTCATTCCACTCCCTATGCTTGCAGCTGTAGTTCGTGCAAGCGACCTCGAAGATTGAGCCGTGCATTTCAATTGGAAGGCTAGTTGCTGCGTCAATGTTGTCAGTCTCATTGGAGACTTTTTGGAGAGCTCGTTGACAGAGTCCGTCTATGTTCTGAGTGACAAGTGTAAAATGAGACTCTGGTGCCATTTCATGTCGAATTTTTGGAATTGAAAACCGGGCAAGTGCATAGTGTGCTTCATTCGGTTGAGCTCTGAGTGCTCTGTGGGGTTGTGAGGCTTCGCCATTTCAGAGCTAACATCCTCACAAAGCGCGCCTGCTTTCGTAGAATTGCCACATCCGCGATGGGCTATCAACCCATCCAGCAGTAGTTGACAGCTTCATTACATCGTTCTGCTTCCAAAGCCCTCCTTTGCCTCGGTAGGTAGGTATGCCTTGATGGCCATCAGCCTTCATGTTGAGATCAACGTGGAAGCCTTACCAGAGCCGGCAGAGAGACCTGCACCAGATATGACGAAGATGTGTTTGGAAGAAGACAGAACCTTATGAAATTCCTCATTCGAGGTGGTCGTTCGACGGGACATTTGGATCGGGTCTAGGTATTTAAGCGCGCAGCTAACCACCCGCAAATTTTGGTGTGGTAAATGACTTTGATTCAAAAGTCGTACATGTCTTCTTCGGCAGGTGCTGGTTCCACTGTCAACTTGCCTATGATATTCATCGCACTACTGAAGAACAATCTCACTTCACTTATCTCCATGGAGCACAAGTTTTCGATCTAAGAAAAGATCGTCAGTCATTCGGTGCGAAATAGAAGAGGAAATGACCTACAGGTGCATAGGCGGAATCGAGGCTGCGCAGAAGTTCTCGACATTTGGCCTGCCTGGCCTCTCTTATATCTTTTAGGAGTATTCTGATCCTGTCAGGTTCCATAATGTCGTCTGGGGCGCTGGCTAGAGGTGAGAGCTGGCCCGTGTCCTGTATGAAATCCTACATACATGTCCAACAGGACTTTGGCCACTTCAGCATAGCGAAATGGCATCTTTGAGAGGCCCGCTTGGCTGGTCTCTTCTTGTAGGCGTAGACTTAGGAAATCTAAGATTAGAAGAAGCGCTCAGTGATATCTTTTACGAGCACAAAAGACAATAAATTACCAACTGTTACCCAATCTGGTGGTACTATTCTGCACTTGCGT
Organism: Serendipita vermifera MAFF 305830; assembly: GCA_000827415.1. Lineage (NCBI taxonomy): Eukaryota > Fungi > Basidiomycota > Agaricomycetes > Sebacinales > Serendipitaceae > Serendipita > Serendipita vermifera. The sequence goes on from KN824371.1 coordinate 14,989, forward strand.
TTGAGCTTCAACGATTGTGCTAGCCACATTGGCACCTTGGTCTTTGCAGGAGGTCTAAATGGGCCATATACACCCTATGAAAGTTCGAACACGTCATTAATCACAAAGATCACGGGTTGGAGCAGATGATGAGACGCACTGACAGAAACCAGGCGGACTTTCTCCATCCGGAACAAAGGTTCTATCGCAACGATCATTTCACCAGTGATATATTCCAATTCTTGTGGTGTCGGAGCTTGCCGTAGATTGGGTGGTAGTGCCATATCGATTGGGGCGACAGCCAAGTTTGGCGTGCCTGCAGCCAAACTTTTGAACCCCAACCTCGATGCCCTGTGAGCAACACGGTATCGAGCAGTAAATCGAGAATCGTCACAATCTTCTTGTTTTAGGCTCATTGAGCCTTTGAATGACTATTAACATGAATCCTAATGGTATAAAGAATACGGAAAAGGCGCGAGATCCGACTCACGACAAATGGTAAGCATTCTTTACCATATTCACGTCCCAACTAATCCTTCTTTCAGGCTTGCATTAGTCAATCAACAACGTGCTATTGCGGCTGACCAAGAAAGTGCGTAACAGTCTCGCAACAACGTGACTTGGGAGGGTCGTTGACAAGGCTCTTACATAGGTCTCATTATGAGTTTAATACAAGAGAAGCAGTTACTCAGCGAGAAGATGGAAAAGCTCGAATTCGACAATTGGACAATGCGCACGACACTCTCCCAAATGAGGCTTGATGGCGATAGCGCCACCAAAGAACTAGCTTCCATCAAGGTAAGCCGTTCTGTTTCTCTAAGAATGAAGAAACTGATCACTCCTTATAGAACGACCAGTCACTTGTAGTTTGTCTCCTGGACGGCGACGGTGCCATCTTTTCACCGGAATACCTCAAACAAGGAGAACACGGTGGACGTAGAGCTGCAGTGAGTACCCTGCTTCCTAGAGAACGATTGACGCCTCTGACGCGTCCGAATCAGGAAGCGCTCGCCAATGGCCTCATAGGTCACTTCAGATCAAACGGTGAACTACCGCCTCCTGGGATGAGAATCATGACATTCATCTTCCTGGCCAAAACTGGACTTGAAACTACCCTTGAACGTCTGGTATGTATGAATGTGACGCGTGACTAGATTTATTGAAAGTCAATAGGGGATTTGTTCACCTGAGGATCTGACGGCCTTCTTCAAAGGCTTTGTTCAGGCCCATCCTACATTTAATATCATCGACGCTGGGCCAGGAAAGGAGAAGGCCGATCACAAATTGCGTGAACATCTCGACATATTCCTTCGCAATCCACAAACAAGCAAGATTTTCTTCGGAGGTACGCTGTACTCGAAGCACATGCACGTCAGGACTAATTTGGCGTCATAGGATCGCACGACAATGGCTATGTCGGAAATCTAGTAGCCGCACAAACAAACGGATATATCAAAAAAATTGTAATTCTTCGTTCCTACGCGACTTTGGCTCGGGAAATCCAAAACCTTCACCTGCCAAGTCTCGACATTCCCGGTCTATTTTTACCAAACAAACTGCCTGGACTTCTGGGCAGCACATCACCCCCAAATCATTACTCTCCAGTACAAACCCCAACATACTTGTCCGATGGCTCATTGCCAAACTACCATTCTGACACACAGCGAGCTCCTGCATCGCCAAGAAAACATCCGCGTTCAATGCGAGGTACCAGTACAGATCACGGGACAACTAAGAAACGTGAGTGTGATCCCTGATTGGTCCGATACCGCCTGATTCTTGTAGGCCACCCTGCCCCATGCAATTTCAAATATCTCGGAGCCGGATGTACAAACAAGGCGAGTGCATCATCGAACTGAAGCCCTTTCTTTCCGCTCACCAGAGGACATAGTCTTGCCCGTACGGACACGATTACGAGCTACCTCCTGAGGAATTGGAGACGATGAGGACAACGGCCTTGAGGGCACCGTGTCGCTTTGCCAACGAGAGTAGGTAGAATGCTTTCATCTCCAGCCCCTCACGCTCACCCAAACACAGATAAGAAATGTACAAACGCAAAGTGTCACTTGGGCCACAAGTGCCCACGAGGTCCAGAATGCGAGTTTTTCGCCCGTGGCCAATGCAAGTTTACCGGCAGTAAGTCACTGCGGTGGGTTAGTAATCCGAGCCTGACTGAATACGCCACCGCCAGAGGAAATGCACACTCGATCAGCTCTAGAATAGATTGTAGATATTTCGGACTGATAGACGTTTATATTACGGATTTTTGCAGCCTTTTTGAGATTGTTAGCTTATTGAGTCGTGGTTGGCGTGATGTGGCGTGCAGGCATCTTGGACACCAACATCGACGGGCGAGCCCATTAGTTGAACCAAGGAGCGAGTCTCCCAGCCGTTCTTTTCAGCGAAATTTTTCAGTTTACGACGAATATTATGTCCTTTAACGATACTACTAGCGGTTCGGCTCCTAAGACCAACGCCCATGACGAGATTGTGCTCCGCTGGCGTGAAGCCTCCAAGGAGCAGGATCAAATTCTTTCAGACGTCCTTGCGAGAAATCTTGAACTCGAAGCTCGTGTCAAAGAGCTCGAATACGTCAATTGGCGTCTTCGCGATCAGCTCAAAGACTACAAGACGGAGCTAAAGGTGCAAGAAGAGAAAAAGTTGGCTTTGAGAACCCAGTTTGAGACTATAAAGAGTGAAAATGATAGTTTCAAGGTGCATTTTTTTTTCTTCCCCTTTGAGCCCGCGTAATGTTTCTGACTCGGAGCCGGCGCTTTGCCCCTTAGAACGAAAACTCGTTGGCTGTGTGTCTTTTGGATGGAGACGGCTGCATTTTTGAGCAAGATTATCTTCGTGACGGACAAGAGGGAGGTATCAGGGCTGCAGCGGAGCTTTCCTCGCAAGTTATGAGATACATGCGACAGTCGCAGATGCCTCCTGGGACGAAGGTTATTACCATGGTCTTCTTAGCTAAATCTGGACTGGAGTCGGTTTTGCATCGAAATGTAAGCGATTTTACATCATACCTTGATGTCATCACCAACAAGCCCCAACAGGGCATTTGCACTCCTGATGAATTCACCAATTTCTTGAACGGATTCGTCGGTGCACATCAACTTTTCTCGATTGTCGATGTCGGGATGGGAAAGGAGGCTGCTGACCATAAACTGCGAGGTATGTCTGTCATCTTTATGGGCTAAATCATCGTTAATGAAAGATACGATAGAATACCTCGACATGTTTACAAGGATGCCGCAAACATTCAAAGTCTTCTTTGGAGGTAAGCCCGAAATCACGCACCGCTCGAGGACCAGACCGACTTACCAAACCGACAGGCGCCCACGACAATGGCTATCACGGATCACTTGCGAGTCTGCAAACCCTGGGCTATAAGGAAAAGCTGGTTTTGCTACAGTCATATACGCAAACGGCACGTGAGATTGGCACCCTTCGTCTTCCAACACTGGAGATCCCTGGCTTGTTCATGGCAAACAAGCTAGACACCAGACCAGTCCTGAAGAGAGCGCATGCGCACAGCGAGCCTGTTCTTCCTTACGGTATCAATCAACCTCTACAGTCGTCCTCGTCATCTCAGAGGAAAAGATCAAACAGCCAATCAAAGGCAGCTAAGAAGAAGGCCAAACCACAGGCTGCCATGACGAGCGCTGGACCTATTATGGGCGCCGATCCTACTATCCCACAAGTACACAATGCAGAGATCCTCGTAGAAGAAGAACTAGACGAGTACCAGTTACCATGCATGTATCAACACCTGAGTGATTTGGGGTGTCAGTCAATGGTGAGTAATTGTCATAACTCGCTATTGGCCCTAACGTTTCCCGTAGCAATGCCCATTTGACCACGACAACGAGCCTACGCCAAAACAATATGAAGACCTCAAGGACATGGCGAGTGCTACTCCGTGTCGATTTATCAATGCGAGTGAGTGCCGGCGTATACACTTTACTTTATATAGCCGTTGCTGATCATCTTGCCCCGCTTCAAAAGATATCCCTTGTACTTTGAAAGGTATGTCTTGACTACCGCTCGGATGACCATGGACTAATTTTGGCTTTGACTAGTGTGTCATTTTGGCCACGAGTGTCCCCGCGGTCCTCGTTGTACTTTGTATGGGCAGAACCTGTGCAAGTTTGTAGGCAACAGTATGCACGATTGAGCTGCGACTCTGTGCGTTTGTGATTTGTGATTTCTTTTATCTATCCATCTCTTCATGTATATCTTTTTGAATTATCTTGTTACCCATGGTTACCGTGCTTTACTAAATCTCTCTACTTGGCTACCTGCGGTCAAGTGTTGCCAAAAGCGGGGGTCCGCTCAGCTACTGACCGGTGTCTTGAACCCGACGCTAACATCCATGTAAATCCGTTCAACGGTTGCTTGGATGATTCAGAAATATTTTATGCGGAATTGGGCTCCTCATTTCAAAATAGAAAGGCATAAGCGCCCGCCTAAACGGTATCATATCCCTTCAGATTTGCAACGGGCGCCCCATGAATAGCGCGTATGACGATCTGTTCCTGTCGGTAAGAAAAATGGCATTAGACATATGTGTGCAGAACACCACTCTTTGGCAGCTTTCTGATCGGCGCAAGAGGGCCGTCGAATGCGATTGGAATATCAGCAAGGCGTCAAACTGATCCGCCTTGTTATATTTTTATATCTTGGGACGTTTCGGGGTTATGCCCAGCGCAGGGGTACAGTTACCTCCGCGTTACGGCCAGGCGCACCCCCGATATCGGGATTAGTCGAGCCCTCCGAAACGTTCTAACTTTTCGCACCCTGGAGTCTTTCATCTCCTGCGTTTTCCCGCGCCCCCCACCTCATTATACCATATATTGGCGCGCCAGGGCGTCCAGGGCGTCGATTTACCCGCCGGCTCCGTTTCTCTGATTTTCTCCGGCCACTCGCACACATTCTTTGACTTTTACCACAACATGCCTGGCCAGTTTCCACAGACGGTCATTTCTCGTATTTTAAGATTTATTTATGCCGTACAGGAGGATGGGACCGGAGTCGGAGATCTCAATCTCGACGTACCCTCTCTCCAAGCTTACTCGCTCGTTTCCCGCTCATGGCGCACAGAATCACAGCACCTATTATTCCATCAAGCAAATTTCACGTCTATGCGCAGATTCATGCGTATTAGGACCGGCATGAAGGCATCTCCAGCCGTCACCGCCCACGTTCGCGTTCTCAGCTTGGGGATTGGCCAAAACTATCAAACCCACGTCCAAGGAACCGAACTTCCAGACATTATGGGGATGTTTCCTTATCTCTACGAACTTCGGCTGCACCTAGACCGACCAGCGGCGCTGCCAATGCGCACAATTCAGCAGCTCTCGTCCCCTCAAACACCCCCAATCAGCGCCCTCCGCATAACTCTGGGGACAATCGAGTCACCCGACTTCCTCTTGCAGCTTCTTCAAGTCCCATGGCCGCTCCAATACCTCAGCATCTCGCAGCCACATTCGCTCGCGACCGATGCTCCATGTATCACCGCCAAGGGATTGCATGAGCAAACTCCGCCATCGTGGAAGTTGACTGAATACCGGACCGATGCGTTCAGTGGTTGGGAAGCCGTCCTTGAATGGGTCGTCCTCTACTCACTGGAAACCCTCACCATCCTGCACATGCCACCCGCGCCACAAAATGTCATTCTCACTCTTGTTTCACCACGATTACGCTCCCTTAATCTTGTATACGACCCAACATCGCCAAACAACGCCTTTGACGGGATGGAGAGTTATCCTCCCTTCCCAGAACTCCAAGAGCTCACACTGACAAATGCGGTGCTTACCCCGGGTCAAAAGAAGTACCAAAGCATTCCATTTAGCGTGTGCCATTTTGGAACTACGTTACGGATCAAACTCCGGAACATGATCGAGATCTGCCCGACGATCCCCATGCGCATGGAAACCATTACAGTCCACTACGACGGAAACCTGGGATATGGTTGGAAAGACATGGTACAAGACTATGTCAATCTCGATGGCCGTCTCAAGATGAAACGCCGCCTTGCAGAAGTGAGCATCCTTTGGGAGTTACTTCCTTATCAATGGAATACTGATATATTTCCCGTAGTATCCTCCCATGGTACCTTTCCACGACGTCCCCAGAGACGATACGTGGTTGGCCAAGCGAGCAATGGATGCCGCTGTCGCAGACCGAGTGGTCCCAAGCACACCACCGCCCGCAACACCTAAACTCCTCCGTATGCTTTTCAGTTGCTTCTCCGTGTCAAATGTACAATGAACTTAGACGAACCTTCCTTCTTCCCTTTTTATCTTTATTATGATAAATTATTTTTTATCTCTATAGGTCGACTCCTCTCTACCGGCGGTACTCGTTTATCCAGGGCACTCTCCCTCTCCCGCGATGCACCCTCTGCATTCAAACGGCCAATGAACAGAAACAGGGCGGGAACCACAGCCATGGCGACGACCTCGTAGAAAAGCTTCCCACGGGCCCCCAACAATTTCGGCAAAATAGACACACTCTCTCGGATCGGAGCAATAGACCTAGGATCGGAGATGGTACGGTTAGACGCGACTTCTAGATTCAATAGAGCCACATGTAAAAGAGGGGGAATCCCACGCCAGCGGCGGAGGTTGACCCTTTTTTGCACCTATGCATACGTAGTCTACTCTGTTTTTTATAGTATACCCAACTATATACCTTTTTATACATCGGAAGAATGCACCGGGTTCGCAGCATCAACCGTTTTCTGGACCAAATGCCTGGGGACTGAAGATATAAACGACCATGAATAGGTAGTAATAAGAACCGTTCCAAGTGTACACCTTGTGCATGAGGAACGATAGCTAGCTAGCTTGTTTCAAGTCAGAATCCTCACAGACACTCCCATTAGGATACGGTCATCGCAGCTAAACCGTTTTACTAAATAAAAAGAATAAAAACTGGTATTAGTGAGTCTGGTGACGGAATAGGAGTTCATTTTGTCGTGTTTAGTGATTCCTTGGGGGTAAAAACTTGCCAGCCGTCGACAGTTGCATCCTTTTCGAGATGGAGGGATGCAATAAACCGGATTAACTCGACTAATACGTCAACAGTAACATGTATTCTGGATAAAAATAGCTTCTCTCGTTGACAATACTTTCTGTGGCTTTAATATCCATCCACAAGCTGGCTAACACTCTACGCTAGTTCTACAGTGAACCCATGCTTCTCCGTGAACAAAGTGCATGAAATCAAGCTGCGTACTGTCGTCAGCTGAGACGGACGTGCTTGTCAGTAGGCGTAGTCCGGAACGAATGCCAGGCGCTACCCAAAACAAAAGCTCAGAATTCGGACCCAATATCCAACCATCTTCGGTCCAGAGGCTTTCACGAAAGCTTGAATAAACATGTTCCTGGATTTTTACGCGTGAGTCGTGTCATCACTCAGAGCATTAAATTGTCTTACTGAATAACCCTTACAATGGTCTCCTAATAAATCATAGAGCCGTCTATGAGATGCAAGTTTAGCGGCCGTCTAGATCGGAAGAGATACTAACCTAAACTAAGGAGCTTGAGGTTGTTTTGAGAAGCATCGCTCATACTATCAAGTCTGCGGGACCAGTAGGATGAATATGGAGAGGCCCAAGCCTACGAATCAGAACGAGAATTGTCCAGATGGGCGCCGATTGACGTTCGCCAGAAAGAAGAAAAGGAAGAGCACAGGCCAGCGCTTAGGCCACAATGAATGATTCAAGATTGAGAAAAAAAACCTAAATAGCGTTGAAGCCCAGAAATTTGGATTCATATCAATATCCAAACATTTACATTAGGCATCAGGAGAGTGCACCGAGTGCTCGTCAATGACGATCTCAATCAGACATCGTTTGATGACTGGAAGTGGAGATATATCCACTAGAATTAGCTGTAATGTGAACTGTTCCGAGTGTATGCCTGCCGCATGAGGAACGGGCTTCGAACGTCCTTTCTACGTTAGGGTCTTCACAGACCGATCTGGTTAGTTTGCAATCATCGCAGCCAACAGTGCTATTGTATGTGTAAGAATAGGAAATGAGCGCCAATGGCCGTGAAAACGAAAGAAGAGCTACTTACGTCGTGATTTGTGGTCCATTACGAGACGGAAACTTGCCAGCCATCGCCAATTGAACCCTTTCGAGGATAAATGAATTCGGTAGCCCGGGCAGATTTAACTCCTCTAATGGCACAGTTTCATTCCCTTTCTTCTCCCCTTTAATATGTGCAGTTCGGTTCCTTTCTGCCAGTAGCATGAGGAGGCTTTCCCATTCCGGATAATCTTTCGTGTGTAGGCGCTTCAGACGGGGTAATACGGCTTTATCGCCAGCCCATGTTCCTCCTTGGCGCATATTCTCTACCAGAATATCCACCAGAATATTTGTGTTATGGTGTGTACGCGGGAGAGAAAGGACTTCTAGCCTAATCAAGAGGGGAAGGGCTTCCGCTAGTCCGATAACAAGCTGTAAAACGAGATTACCGACACACAAATCGAGCGTAGTAAGAGCTCTCAGGATTGTCAAGTCGAGTTTGCATATTGGGGACAAGTGTAACTCGCTCGGTTCGGAATAAGCGTGTACTTGCTTCCCGCTTTTGCTCTGGAAGACACCTAAGAGTCGGAGCGTGTGCAAAGATTTAAGGGTGAGGAAGTTTAGGATCGGTAGTCCGTGGTGTGTGGTATCAATTTCTTCGATTGCTGTGGGTAGTGGAGGGAAAGTGGTAGAAAACGGAGGAGTAATCGCCATGTAAATGCCTGTCAGACGTAAAATGCGTATGTCTGGTGAGCCTTGGATAAAAGCGAGAAATGCAGAAGGTGTAAAGCCATTTATTGCTGTTAGAGAGAGCTTTCGAAGCGCAGGGGCAACGATACTGCTGAGAATGGGAGAGCATGCTAATCTGTCAATTTTGAGAGATTTAAGACGTGGATATGAAAGTCGTGAGTGCGATAGTTCAGATTTGACACGAACATGTGATTTCGTAGCAAGTATCTGCTGTTCAAGTGCAAGTTCTTCGACCGTTTCTGCAAAGATGCTTATGGCGCTGGGCCAGTCAAAATTCTCTTGTTCATGTGAGAGCTTGACGTTTCGCGTCGAACAGAAGAGTGTGAGGAGTGAAAGGGTCGTCAAGTTCGGCCCTGATGCCGCTTTGAAGGTGACTACCAATCGCGAGAGGGTGATGCGGGAGATTTTAGAGACGGTGGGTGTATCAGGTATACGGGAGCCTGGATATGACCCAATAATAGTAAGCTCGAGATCCTTTAGATTTGAGAACGTTTGAAGATTGCTCTGGAGCGTTGAGCAGTCCTTCGATAGAATAATGGCTTGCAATACCTCGATGGAAGGACAGGATATGGATGATAGTACGTCCATGCCACTATTTCCCATCCGAAGATTCCTGAGATTGTGCAGTAGGACACGTGGACGATTGTCGTGCTGCTCGGAAAGTCCCTCTACGACCACTTGATTGATTAGGTGAAGGTATTCAAGCCCTCGAGTATCTTTTAGGACCTTTAATATTTCATCCATCCCAGTATAGCGAATGTTTACTGCAAGGTGGGAGAGGAGTGTTGCTTTTATGAGGCTGGGGAGTGCATGGAGGTTTTGTCGCTCGGGAAAAAGGTGACTCCAAAGGAACGGTGAGCCAATTTCTGGACATTTCATCTGTATCTCGACATGCTTTAACCGCGGAAAAGAGTCGCTACCCAAAAGCAGGAGCAATAAGCTCGCGTCATTGGGTTGAAAAGGAAATTTCCACGACAAGACGATTGACGGATCATAGACCACAAGACTCTCCCAACGGTTCATGTTCTGTTCGTCTATGATTCGTTGAATTCCCATGGCAGTGAGTGGATAATAGACGGTGAGATGAAGAGGACGCGTTCCCGACAAGATCGACCTTGCTTTAAAGTTTTCTAACCAGGCTTTCGAATTGGTATTGATGGTGATATGCTTCCAGAGATTGGGGTCTTGTTGGGCCAATTTGCGCCATTGGCTGGATACTTTGGACAGGATAAATGCATTTCCCTGATTCGCTACAAAAGATTCGAAGATCTTCAGTATGAGCTCTACAGGGAGAAGGCCCAATGGGAAACTAGTCGGTCTACGAAGGATGCTGAGTTTATCGACGATGGCATTGTATTCTTCGTAGAGCGTTGAAGGGCATTCTTCTACCCGGCGTCTCGGCTCGCGCATTGCCCAGGGCAAACTGAAAAGTCGAACTGTTTTTCTAACGAGCCGGGATCTTCGACTTCGATCCACCCCGTCCAATCTCGCCAGTGGGCCGTCGGGTAGGGGAACGGCCGAGGGGTCATCCATGCCTTGAATCTTCTCAAAAATGCGTTTCGCCTGCTCCACAAGTTCTTGTTCGCTCATGGTGGGGATCAAGTTGCGTTGCGAGCTGGTGGCACAGTCACGCGCCTATGACACGACCGCAGAGCCGTCCGCGTCCTAGACATCAAATTCTCATGAGTTCCAATTTCGGGGAAAGGGGTAGTGTTTGGATTGGAGGAACGACTTAAACCGGATACGGTACGGGTCTCAACAATCAGGTGCGGCCGCCACTATCAGTGGCACGGATATCACGGTGCGAGCTGGGTCTCTTTTCGGCGGTGGCTGTACAGGTAAAAGGAGGGGCCATTTTACTCTTTCCTGGGTGACTCAATTCGGTTTCCATTCAGTCGCCTAGGAAAGAGTGAAATGGCTCCTCTTTCCTACTGTACAGCCACACAGGAAAAGAAGTCTCACTCGCACCGTGTATAGAGACGCATAAAAGGTAGGCCCCAGGCCTGTGGCAGAGGTTGACCATCCGCCTGTGCATACATAGTCTACTCGGGTTTATAGAACACCCAGGCATACACGTTTCATACATCGGGAGAGTGTAGTAGAGCGCGATTTAATGATCTTCTGAACCAAATCTCGTTATGCCGTGGAACTGAGAGACAATGTAGCGATTATGAATAAGCGGTGATGCGGACGGTCCCGAGTCTATGCCTGCTGCACGATGAGCGGACTTTGGAGTCCCTTTCCACTATGGGATCCTCACAGACCCACCCCGCTATCATGCAATCATCGCAGCCAGCAGTGTTCCTGGACAGTAGAACCGGTTTCAATGATCGCGGCAACGAGATAGAAACTACTTACGTTGTGATTTGTTGGTCCTTTGGAGGTGGAAACTTGCCAGCCATCGCCAATTGCACCCTTTCTAGAATAGATGGATGTGGTAGCCCGGGAAGATTTAACTCCTCTAATGCTACAACCTCATTCTCTTTTTTCTCTCCTTTAATGTGTGCAGTTCGGTTCCTCTCTGCCAGTAGTGTAAGGAAGCTTTCCCATTCTGGGTAGTCTTCTGTGTGCAGGCGCTTTAAACGGGGTAGTATAGACTTGTCACCAGACTTTATCCCCGCTTGGCGCATGTTCTGTACTAGTATATCCACCGTCACATCTGTATTATGCAGTGTACGCGGAAGGGCAATAAATTCTAGCCCAGCTAAAAGGGGAAGTAGGTCCACGAAGCCGGTAACGATCGGGAAAAGGACGTTGGCGACACAAAGGTCGAGGGTGGTAAGATTCCCCAGGAGCGTCGGGTCGAGTTTGCATGCCTCGGACAAGTGTATTTCGCGTAAGTCGAAATAGGCGTTCAAACGTTCTACTGTTTTGCCCTGTAAGACACCTGCAAATCGGAGCGTGCGTAAAGATGGAAGGGACAGGGAGCGTAGGATCGGTAAATCGTCGTGGGTTGTGTGAAATTCTTCGATGAAGGTGGACAATGGAGGCGAGAGAGTGATGAAGAGAGGATCACTGATCGCCATGTGGACGCCCTCTAGACGCAGATTGCGTATATCGGGTGAGCGCCGAATGAAAGAAAGAAAGACATCAGGTGCAAATTCCTGTGCTTCTCTCAAGAAGAGCGTCTGAAGTGAAGGGGCGATGATACTGTTGAGAATAGGAGAACATGCTTTTCCCTCAATCTGGAGAGACTTGAGGCGTGGATATGGAAATTGTGAGGAGGATGGTTTGGGATCGACATAAAAGACCTTTTTAACGGCACGTGGTCGTCCAATTGTCAGTTCTTCGACTGTTTCTGCAAAGACGCTTATGGCACTGGGCCAGTCAAAATCGTCTTGATCGTGGGAGAGTTTGACATTTCGCGTCGAGGAGAAGAACTTGAGGAGCAAATGGATCATCAAATTCGATCCCTTTACTCTTTCGAAGGTGAATGTTAGTCTCGTGAGGGCGACGCCGGAGTCTGTGGGGATGATGGACGGATAGGTATCGGGTAGATATGTATTGGGTAGGTGGGGTATATATGACCCAACAATAGTGAGCTCGAGAAACTTGAGATTGGAGAACGTATTAAGTTTGCTCTGGAGCGCCGGGAGATGGCCTAATAGAATATAGGCCTGCAGTACCTCGATAGAAGGGCAATCTATAGATAATAGAATATCCATGCCAGTGTTTTCTATACGGAGGTAGTGGAGATTGTGCAGTGGCACAAGCACTTGGTTGTCCAGCCGCTCGGAAAGACCCCCGACTTGTCTTTGAGCGATGAATCGAAGGTAATTGAGTTCAGGAGTGTCTCTCAAGACCTGTAAAACCTCAAGTGTTCCAGTATAGTAAAGGTTTACTGTGAGGTGGGAGAGGAGCGTCGCTTTGATGGGGTCGGGAAGCGCATCGAGATTTTGCCGCTCTGGAAAGAGTTTACTCCAAAAAAATGGAGAACGAGTATCGTTAGACGTCATCTGTACGTCGATATCCTTTAACTGTGGAAAAGGGCTATCCCTTAAAAGCTTGAGGAACAAACGTGGGTCCTTGAGTAAAAATCTCCATGGTCCAGTAGTCGAGCGACCTTTACGAATCACAACGCTCTGCCAACGTTGGAAGTTTTCCATCTCTGCCATTTGGTTAATCTCCTCGGCAGTGAGTGGGAAATAAATAATGAGGTGAAGTGGACGCGTTCCCGACAGAATTGATCTTGCTTTGAAGTTTTCGACCCAGGTGCTTGAGGTCGTCTTGATGTCGATATGCGTCCAGAGGTTTGGCGCTTGCTGGACGAGTGTACGCCATTGGCTGGATACTTTGGATAGGACATATGGATTTCCTTGGTCCGCAACGTATACTTCAAAAATCTTGAGTAGGAGCTCTACGGGTAGAAGAGCAAGTGGGCAGCCAGTTGGTCTGCGAATGATGCCAAGTTCATCGACGATGGCATTGTACTCTGCATAGAGCGCCAATGGATCTTCAGCACCTTGAATCTGTTCGAAAATGCGTTTTGCTTGCTCTACAAGCTCTTGTTCGCTCATGGTGGAGAACAAGTTGCGAGCTTGCGGCACAGTCGACTTGCTCGGCGTCTATGGCAGCGAGCGCAGTCGCGTGAAATCAATTCCAAGATAATCAGCAATGCGTCATGGATGGACACGCTACGGCCTCGAGGATAGAGGCAATCATGGTGGTGGCAGTGCGAGCCTACTTAGGTCCCGACGCCCTGAGACCTCCGCCATTCCATTCCTTTCGTCGCGGCCATCCCCCCCGCAAATACTACTCTACTGTTCCAGTCAAAATATTCTCAAAAAATCATTTCAAAAAGTTGTTGTTAACATTACTCGTCAGAGGTTAACGTCTGGCCATGGCCAACCAATTACTCGGCTTGGCCGTGCTAGCTCCTCTTCTATATCGTGCTAATGCTGCGACTCCCCAAGTCGATTTCGATCGGATGGGTAAAGTAGCTATAGCGGGGTCCTTTGCAGGCCTCGATTTCTACTCGGACGCCCAGCAGTCGTCGTCCATGTTTGACGCCTCGACATCGACAATCTTCCTCCGTGGTTCAGACGGCGGTCTCACCCCAATCGGAGCTACAAATCAAGGCGGTTCCGTCATCGCAGGATGCAGTCTGGGCTCGGACAAGTTTTACTTTGGCGGCACTTTTACCTCAGTCGCCGGCCAAAATGTAAACAATATTGTTGCATATAATCCACAGACTTCAACATTTTCTGCACTACCCGGAGGAGGTCTTGATGGTGCCGTAGAGGCGCTCTGGTGCGATTCATCATCTCAAACACTTTGGGCCGGAGGTGCATTCCACGGTCCGAGCGGCGACAGTGGCAATGGATACTCCGGCTCGGTAGCCCTATATACCCCATCAAGCAATTCCTGGTCTCCTCCAGGATTTTCTGGTCTTTCTGGCCGCGTCTCTTCCATCGTTTCCAACTCGGACTCTTCCTCCCTCTTTTTTGGTGGCTCCTTTATCACTTCTTATGCAGCAAACGGCTCGAATAATACTAATATTACAAGTATCAGCAATCCAAATGTTCCTCAATCCACCGGTTCCACGCCCTTTTCGTCTTCTCTCGTCCCCTTCCCACTCTCCGGCGCCGAAGTTACTGCAGGGCCTTCCTCAAGTAGAACAGGATTAGGAGACGTCAAGAACATCTTTTGTCCTGCTGGAGCAGACGGTCCAGGTTCAACCTGGTTTGCCCAGGAAGGCTTCTTCAGTCAGATCATCATTCGTGACTTTAGAGCCCTCACAGCGAGTGGCATTCGTTTGGGGAACACATTCTTCGACGGGCAAAGCACAAAGACGTTCTGGTACGTTTTTGACTATTTATGTCGGACAATTTAACTGTACTGACTGGACCATAGTGTCACTTCACTCCCAGACAATCAACTCTTGACGCTCAGTTATAATGTGCCCGGCTCTGAAGAAACAAGAACTTGCACGGAAGACTGCCCACTCAGCACTGACTCCTCCGTTGCCTTCCAAGACTTTTTGTTCACTACCGCACCCATCTTTGGTGTGCAAATCAATCTCAAGGAATGGACTGGCGACGGAGCGGGTTTGCACCTTCTTCAACTGCTCTCTGATGGTTAGTACTGAGCACAGTCTCACCTTAAACCTTTATTGACGCGTACTTTTGTATAGGCTCCTTTGCACCAGCAGTAGTTCCTGATGATTCCTCCTGCTATTCCCCTGGCCCGTCCGACGTTCAAAGGACAGGCACCTGGACCTCTTCCCAAGTCTTCACCTCCATCCCTGCAACAACCCAAACCGTTCTCACGGCCAACGTTGCAGTAGGATCTTCTGCCTCGTCCGCCCCTTCGCTTACATGGAACATTTACGTCTCCGCCTCGGGCACCTACGATGTCTTCCTGCTCTCACCAGGTTGCACCAACATGCAAAACTGTGCCGGACGCACATCCGTGGACGTGACACTCTCACCTGGAGGCGGACAAGCTCCTGTAACGACCACCGTATCCGAGGCGAACACCGAAGATGCCGAACTGCTCGTGTATAGCGGTGTCATTGTACCCGATGCAAGCCAAGGCTACACCGTCAATGTCAAGCTGGCGCTCGCTGCCAACCCGACCGGAAGCGGTTCCGGTGGGCAGTACACAATCGTCGCTGATCGCATCATCATGAGGCTCAAAGAAGCTGGCACGTCAGGAAACGGTACCACAGGCTCCGGGAACGGAACCGGAAACGGTACCGCTAGCGGAACGAAACGGGCATTTGGCGTGTACGAATGGCCTCTGCGCAACTCGCCAGAAAACGTCAATGCTGCCGGAGTGATCCCAAACAATACCGAGACGGCTTTGACCAGCGCTGCCTTTGCGCTTTATGCCGGTTTGGGTAATTCCAGCGCGGCGGCGGCCCAGGCTAGGATCGCCAGTGTTGTCCCTTATAATGGTGGAGCCGTAGTGGGCGGTCAGTTTAGGCTATCCGATGGTACAACCAACGTTGCTCTTTTGAACAATGGTGCATTGTCTGCACTTGCGGGTAGAGGACTAGGCGGCACAGTCTCGTCGATGGTGCTCTATGGCGATTCCCTTTTCGTCGGAGGTACCTTTAACAGCACGGCAGATGGCAATACAGCCCTGAGGAACGTTGCCCTCTACAACCTTGCAAGTAACCAGTGGAGCGCGTTGGGTGGTGGCGTGGATGGCTCAGTAGCTTCCCTTGGCCTGAGCAACGGACACGTGACCCTCGTTGGCAACTTTACACGCACCCTCGTTAGCTCCACTACAGCTCTTGGTGCCTCTGGCTTGGCCAGCTGGGACATCAGCGCCGGAAAATGGGTCAATAGCGGTGGATTACTCGTTGGAAAGCTGGCCGGCGTCATGAATGGGACAGCAGAAAACTCGCAATATATCTCCGGACGGGTCTCCATGTACCTCAAGTATGGAGCGGACGGTGCGGCATCCATAAGCAATGGCGACAATGGAAACGCAGCTATCACTCCCCTCGGTGCACGCCTCGATAGCCCTGCGGCCAAGGCTGCCGCTTCCTCCAATGCTAAACGCGCATGGGCTGGCTTGAACATCCGTGCCATGCTCGCACCGCGCCAAAGCCCCGGGACGACTATCCCAGCTGATGGACCAGCACCGGCCCCGTCCGTCCTCAACGGTGTCTTCTGGACCAACACGAGCTCGTCGCATGAAGTCATGATCATTGGTGGCAACTTTTCCATTCCTGACACTCAAGTTACTTCCTTGGCCATTTACGACCCTGAGGACCAAAGCGTTCGCGGTGTACAGGGTGCCCAGGTAGATGGTATCGTCCGTGCTCTTCTCATCGTTGGAAGCAAGCTCTTTGTTGGTGGCGAGTTTACGCTGCAAGGCGTTGAAGGGCACGGCTTTGCCGTTTATGATTTGGATGCACAAGGTTGGGTTGGAGGCGTTACCGGATTAACTGGTAAGTATTGGTCAGGCTTAATCAAATCCGTACTAATAAGTGTTCTTAGCTTCCTCTGGTCAGCCGGTTGTACGGTCCCTTAGTACTCTCGCCGATGGATCCTCCCTTATCGTTGCCGGCTCGTTCACTTCCGCTGGTTCAACACAGTGCAGCGGAATCTGCAAGTTTGATATCAACGCATTGAGCTGGGCAACTCTTGGCTCTGGCACAACTGGAGATGTAGAGTCTGTCTCGTACGCCGGTGTAAGTCTTTCTTTGTCTTGAGCCACATTGAATGGCACCTGACGAACTTTTGAACAGGGCAACTCCGAGTTTTTGTTGGCGGCTGGCGTACTCACCGTTGGAGGATCTCAAGCCTACCTTGCATCCTATTCTACGCAGAACCAGACTTGGGCTTCAGTCGGAACCCTCCCTGGCCCAGTCACTGCTGTTGGCGTCAATGATAGAAACGAGAGCAGCGTCTTTGTTGCCGGCAGGACTGCCTCTGGTGCATTTGTGTCGCACTGGGATGGTGTGCAATGGACCCCCATTGGTGAGTAACCTGTTTAATTCATCAACACGGTAGACTAACTCGCTCTAGACCTCCCAATTTCTGCCACATCAAATATCACCCAGCTGGAAATGGTCCCCTTGCAACAGGAACACGACTCCACCACTCTTGTCGGATCTGATCGCGTCCTGTGGATATCTGGCTCACTGGCAGGAACAAACTTCACCCATGCTGCTTCTGCGCTATATGATGGCCAGACCTTGTACCCATATCTGGTCACCTCGACCTCTACAGGCGAATCGGGCTCCGTTTCGTCCTTCTTCCACTCCTTTTCCAGTTTCAGTTTCAGTTCTCGCAGTAAGTTACGCCTTTTCCTTTTTGAACTCGGTTCTCATACGCTCTAGAATACTTGGCCGTTGGCGTGGTCATCCTCATCTCAATCGCGCTGGGTGCCGGCGTCGTATTCCTTATTGGCCTGATCGGTATCCTTTGGGCACTCTTTGCGCGCCGTGATGATAGGAACTTTGGGCAAGACACCATCGTGGAAGATGACGATAGTGTGCGCCCATCCTCTCTCCTGGCTCACGTCAACGCCGCTGCCCGCAATACGATTCTTGGCACCCCGAAGCCCGACTATTATGGTCACAAGGGTGAAGAAACCGTTGTTGGCGATCA